>PITA01008189.1:0-86323 GCA_004023965.1 Spilogale gracilis | reverse complement strand
TGAAATAAGCCAAGTAGAGAAAGTCAAGTATCACATGGTTTCACTTACTTGCGGTGCATGAGGGGTAACCTGGAGGACAGTGGGAGAAGGAAAGTAAATGGGAAGTAGGGTAATGCAGGGAGAGAAACGAAACAACAGAGACTTTGGACACAGAAACAAACTGAGGGACTTGGAGGGAGGGGGGTGGGGGGATGGGAGAGCCTGGTGGTGGGTACTGGGGGCACCTAATGCGTAGAGCACTGGGTGTGGGGAATGGGGAATGAATCTTGGAACACTGGGAAAAAAAATTTAAGTAACAATAAATAAATATATAAATAAAATAAAAATGATACAACCCAGCTTTTCAAAGGATGTGTTTTTATCATTTTGATTGTAGTTTTACATGGTGTAACTCTTTTAGAAATTAATGGGCCAAAAAAAAAAAAAAAAAAAGAAATTAATGGGCCAATGTATGAGACTCTTAAATATATAGTAATATGCCCTAGTATTAGTACTTCTCATCCTCTCTCCTAAAGAAATGGCAGAGAAAAAAGGATTTATGCATACCTGTTTATATATAAATTATATATATCAATATAAATAGATTGATATTTATAATACTGAAACTTAAAAACAACATGAATTCAGGTAAGAATATTTAAGTGAATTACAGTACCATATATGTAATTGATGATCTATCATTAAAATGATTCTTACAAAGAGTTTATAATAACATGAAGAAAGACCTCTGTTACGATGTTATGTAAACAAGGCAATCTACAAAATGAATGCATATATAATACAAAATTATGCAGAGGAAAGCCCCAGAACAATTCAGCAAAAGTCTATTGTAGATGGCTCAAAGCAACAAATTTCTATTTTCCCATATACTTGAGTTTTCTCTAAAGAGCACATGTTATTTTTATGAGAGAAAAATAAGCATTTTAATAATTAATAACAGTAAAGTAAACAAAATCAAGGCAGAAGCACCCACAACTGAAGGCAGAAGTACAGCATCTAACATGTATTTGATGCTAGATAGGCTGACTCATCCCCTATGTTATCCTGTCATTCCATGTTACTATTACCCCTATTGTACAGATAAGAAATGATGCAGAGAGATAGAGCGACTTTTCCAAAATCGCATAGCCGATGAGTATGGCGGGGGGGGGGGGGAGCCAAGATGTGAACAGAGACAGACTGATTCCAGAGCCAGTGCTTATGACTTGACAATGATTGCTGCATTTAGTCACTGTAACAACCTGCTGGACAACATTTGATAAATGAGAAAACCAGGGCTCTGAGAATGGTGAGCGATCACAGACACAGGCTTGGCAAGAAAGGAGCCTGACTGTGAACTCAGGCAATCTGATTCTGGAACCCACCCTTCCCCCAACCCTTGTTCTAACACCCTCACAAACTGCCTTCTCAAATAACTACTGCACACAGCCCTGACAGTTTTCTCTTTTCCCTCTGCGGCCCCTTTCTCCTACTGCTCACTGTGCGGATTGCCCAAGACCCTCAGGAGTCATCCCTTCCGTTTCTCAGCCTGTTTTGCATTCCTTTCCTTTCTCAGTGTCTGTTGTAATTATTCTTTAGTATTTTGCGGTGCAATTCTAGGCTGGCAAATTTCCTCCACCTTCAGGATTTGATAAAGATCTCTGTAGGGTGGGGAGTGTAAGCATGTTACAACGTTTTATAGATGTCTTTGTTTCTATTCTTGCTTCCATTAAAACACACACACACACACACACACACACACACACACACACACACCCCACCCAAGACAGGTGGCTGCTGCGTGGGAGAGAGAGAGGAGAGGGGCCACAGAATGAACAAGGGGAGCTGTTCATCCACACCTGGCCACCTCTGGGAGCAATCTCCCCAGGGCAGAGCCCAGTACACGGTTTTCCGGGACAGAGTGCCACCCTGAGACCACTACCATTCAGGGGTTTTCACACATGACCTAATCTCTGTGAGAAGGAGAGTTTTATTGGCCACAGTGGTTTAAATAGTGGCATGTCAGATCCTCATGCACGACTGAGATCTTAATGTCACTGCATTTGCAACCTCGTGTTAGGTTTGAAAACTGCCTGCAAATTCAGGCCAGAGGGTTGATGGTAATGGCCCAAATATGTACATGAAGGCATTAAGTATAAAAAGATACATTTTTTTTCTTTTTTAGTAGCTTGAAATATTACATTCAAAGAGATTCCTAGAGAAGGAAGAGAGTATGAAGAAAACAAGAAAGAAGACTAAAATTGTCACAGGAGAGGTTCATATGAAAATACTAAAGAATAATTACAACAGACACTTTTTGAGCTCTCACATGTCACACAGGGTCTGACTGATTTAACTCAGTATGTTACTAAGTATAACTGATGTCATCTTCACAATAATCCCAGCAACAGGCATTATCATTCCCATTTCACAGATGAGGAAACCGCGGTACAGAGCTCTTCAGTGAAGCAGGGTTTGAACTCCACTGGTGACTTCAGAGCCCACAGCTCTTAACCACTTTTCTGATCTGAATAAAGCAAGCTCAGCATAAGACAGAGCCTTAAATAAATGGAAAGGAGGAACGATGTCACTGCTTGGGGATTTGGAGAAAAAGAGCTAGAAAAGCCTATGCAGAATATCAAACATGTGTGTTTAAGCACTTTAGTAGATCAGAATCAACTTTTGCTACGGGTACAAAATACCACCTAGTGTCCAAGCTTTGTGTGCTTTCAAGTACTCGGCAGCCCTCAAGGCTCAGAGCAGAATCAGCGACCTGGCATTCCCCAGGAGGGCTTCCTGGAGCTGTCTCTCCGTGCAGCACTAGGTCCTGCGGTGGCATTCAGTGTTATTATAGAGTTTGGGTCATCCTCATTCATTAAGGAAATGGGCATGTTGGACTTGACCTGCCCACTGAGAACTGAATGGACTGAAATGCACTGTGTCACCTTTCCATTCCCCTCACTTCTCATCACATCGACTTTTTAACATCTTTCAGCATCACAAGAAGGGTAAGTACAGCACGAGAGATTTTGAGAGAAAGAGACCACGGTTACACAACTTTCATTACAGTATATTGTTATCATGGTTCTATTTTTAATCAGATATTGTCATTAATCTACTGTATAAATGAAACCTTATCATGGGTACACCTGTACAGGAAAAACAGAGTTCATAGAGGATTCGGTACTCTCTGCAGTTTCAGGCACCTGCTGGGGGGCAGGGTCTTGGAAACATATCCCCTGAGGATAAAGGCAGGAGGAACTACTCTAGTCCTTTTGTGGCCCCTGTGTAAAGAGACAGATTCTGGAAATATCGTTAAGACTAATGTCCATGAGTTTACTGCTTCTCTTTTGCTTTTGGAGTGCTACCTTTGAAAGAAAATCCAGCCAGGTTATTTCTCTGCTCAAAACCCTGCACTGGCTCCTCATTTCTCAGCATCACCCTGACTCTGGAGACCTTGCATGATCTGACCCCCCCCTTGCAGCTCTGCTCACTTCTTCCCACTCAGCTCCAGCCCTCCCGGCCTCCCCAGGTTTCCCGGCCATCTCAGACACGCCTTACGATGTTTTTACTGACTGCACTTTATACAGCTAACTCCCTTGCCTCCTTGAGCCTTTCAGCCTTCCCAACGAGACCAACCTGACACCCTATGTAAAACTGCAGCCCATCTCTGTCCCTGCCTGGAACCCCTTGAGCTCCTTGCTCTCCAGTATTTCCCATTTCCTAGAGCAGTACTAATTTACACAGTTATTTCCAGGTTGTTATTTATTGTCTGTCCCCTCTGGAATACAATCTCCATGGCGGCAGAGCTCATTGTCGGTTTCTGCTCATGAAGGCAGCCTGTGTACTTCAAACAGCAAACAGCACACAGCAGGCACTCAGTAAGTGCATGTTATATGAATTCTGTGTACCACCTTGCTAGGGAATTGGCCATCAGAATCCAATGCCATGTCTGAGTCTCATTTGCTGTAGTGTCCTGAACTCTGTTCCATCTCGCTGGGCTTTAGCTCCTTTATGTAAGCCATAGAGTACATGTAGGCTTTAGAAGTAAAGAATAACAAGTGGGCGTGAGAACACTGTAAGAAAGAAGTATTTTTGTCACAGTACTGGGCACCTGAGCAAGCATGGTCTGGCCGGCATTCGTCTTTACTTCTGTGTTGCAGAATACAAGCCATAGCTCAGGAGCAGTGACCAGGAGGACAGTCTGGGAACCACGTCTCCTGGGTTCACAACCTGCTGCTACCTCTCACGAGCTATCATTACAGAGGGAACTTTTTCTTTTTATTTTTAAATATTTATTTGAGAGAGAGAGAGAGAGAAAGCAGGGTGAAGAGCAGAGAGAGAGAGAGAATCTCCAGCAGACTCCCTCCTGAGCACAGAGCCCAACATGGGGTCTCATCCCGCGACCTGAGATCATTACCCTAGCCGAAACTGAGTAGGAGCTCAACCAACTGAGCCAACCAGGCACCCCAAGGGGAACTTCTTTAACCTTTCTGTGCTTCAGTTTTCTCAATTGTCAAATGGGGATAATAGTTGAACCTCCATCTAGTATTGTATAAGGATTAAATTAGCTATAACAAGGCAAGAAATTTAAACCAATGCTTAGATATAATAAACACTGAATGATTTGAACTCATATTGGTAAAATATTTATATTTTATATTTATATTTATTTTGGTAATTTAATGGGAATCTTAGCTTTTATATTCATGGGCACTGACAATAATTATATAGTAGAGTACTCAGTATATAGTAGAGGACTTAATACCATCTTAAAACCCTAACACATGGACCCCTCCACCAACTTTTTATTTAAATTCCAACTAGTTAACATATAGTGCAATATTAGTTTCCCGTGTCGAATTTAGGGATAACACACCAGCTTTTATAAGTGATTTATAGCCCCAGAGGTGGTCCAGAGATAGGGGCTTGCGAGGGCATGGACTCATGGGATTGAGCAAGTAAGCTATCCGCAGGGCGCCAAGCTAGCAGGGAGAAACACAGAAGGCACAAGAAGCTGGGAAGTTTTACATCTGGAGAGCCCTGAAAGAGAGTGGTTGGGAAATATCTCTAAAGTTGACTCCGATGTGACTCAGACATGGCTGGAGTCACAGTCAATTAAACCTGAGCCTTTAAGAATGCCAATTGTTGTACAGAAGGGAAAAAAAAAAAAAAAAGATCAGTAAGATCAGTGAAGGTTCTCGGAGTATGTTAGAGAATCATGCCCCTCCTTCTCTAAGCAGACCATGGTTCCTCTACTACCTATCCTGTCTAGCTTGGAGATGTTTTCTGCCTGAAGTCTTCGTAAGCCCTCAAGGACTTCAGTCTTCTAGAAGCTACTCTTCGATGGTGTCATCTACACTTAATGTGGATTTGGACTGAATGATGCTGGATCCAGATGCAAGGTACTGGACATTGTTTTTAGACAATGATGGAACCTGGATCCCAGCTATTGGCAGTGTCCTCCTTGGCTGCCTTGCTCTACCAGAGACCGAGGGGCCGGGGTGCCAAGAAATAACTCTAAATCTTTGCTGAGAGGTTTTCAAGGCCCAGAAAGTACTGGAACATCTCCTGGTGTTGTTATTTAGATAATGAGCCCAAGAACAGTAAGTGCAATCCTTTGGTTCTAATCACAGTTACTAATGAATGGCTCTTGCTGGCTTTTTTGCCTGCAAAGTATGACTTCAAAGACCAGATAATTACTACAGAGTCAGGACAGACTCAGCAAGTCAAGCAAATTCAGGTTAGAACAGATGTTTTTTGTTTTTTTGTTTTTTTTAGAACAGATATGTTCTGAAGAATTTCTCTCCACTTCTGATGTGGTTTATTGTTCATATAATCTAGTCTTTAGAAAAAGTCCAAAATCCACAGGGCAGCATCAAAAGGAGTAACATCCAACTGTCAGTTGAATGCTGAAACACAACTGTGTAATTTGAAATCATTGCCAAGGGATTAGGTATTTTAAAAATTCTAGGAATATTTGTGCTCCTGGATAAGTAAATAAGAAATAAAAATAGTCTTTATTTGGTAAAAAAGGATGACTCTTTAATAAAACAAGAAGATCCAGAACCTTTATTAATTTAACCTATACCATCATTTTCCTTATTTTTCTAAACTCTTTATTTATTTAATTTAGACATACAGGAAATTTGTAAAAATAGTAGAGAGAGCTCCTATATACTCTTTAACAAGTTTCCCCTAACATCAGCATTTTCCCTCGTGCAAGGAACTTACCATTGGCTCAATACTATTAACTAAACTATAGCTCTTATTCATATTTTGTCATATTTTGTAGTTTTGCCACTAATGTCCTTTCTCTGTTTCAGGATCCAATCCAAGATTCTTTTAAAAAAAAAAAAAAGATTTTATTTATTTATTTGACAGAGAGAGATCACAAGTAGGCAGAGAGGCAGGCAGAGAGAGAGGAGGAAGCAGGCTCCCCACTGAGCAGAGAGCCTGATGCAGCCTCAATCCCAGGACCCTGAGATCATGACCAGAGCTGAAGGCAGAGGCATTAACCCACTGACCACCCAGGCGCCCCCAATCCAAGATTCTTTATTGCATTACATTACTTCTCCTTAATCTCCTCCAATCTGTGACAATTCCTAAATCTTTCCTTTTCTTTCATGACTTTGACACTTTTGAAGAGTACTCACTGGTCAGTTGTCTTGTAGAATATCTCTCCATTTGACTTTCTGATTTTTTTTCATGATTACATTGAGGTTATACATTTGGGGCAAGAATGTCACAGAAGGGGGGTGCCTGGGTGGCTCAGTTGATTAAGCAACTGCTTTCAGCTCAGGTCATGATCCCAGAGACCCGGGATCAAGCCCCACATCGGGCTGCCTGCTCGGCGGGAAGCCTGCTTCTCCCTCTCTCACTCCCCCTGCTTGTGTTCCTTCTCTGGCTGTGTTTCTCTCTGTCAAATAAATAAAATCTTTAAAAAAAAAAAAAGAATGTCACAGAAGGGCTGCCCTTCTCAGTGCATCCTACCAAGGAGGGCAGATTGGGTATGTTTTATTACTGGTGGCTGATGTTCATGTTGGTCACTTGAATGAGGTAATGTCTGCCAACTTTTTCCACTGTGAGGTTACTATTTTTCTCTTTGTAATTAATAATACTTTGTTATTATGAATTATCCTTTGAGCTTTGCCTAAAATGGATGGATCTTGTCTATATTGTTCATTATTGCAGCATTTGACTAAAAGTAATTTTCTATTTCTGTCATTCCTTCAACTTTTATTAGTTGGAAGTCCTCTGTAAAGAAGATGCCATTTCCTTTAAGTAAGAGGCAGTTGCGTACACTGAGTCTAGATGAAAGAGAATGGACTTCAGAGTTAAACTGCTGTCTTCTGGAATGCAAACTTTTCAACTTGGTAGGACAAATATTCAGCAAGGTGATTCTACCATCATCGTCATTGTCGCCATCTTCATCATCAAAAATTAACACGTGCCTCCTCTAGAGCAATTCCTTAGTGTGGTTTAGAACTGTTAACACAGTAAGAGTCAAGAGACTTTCCTTCTCTCTTTCTGCATGGGCTTCTTCCATAAAGGGACTGCATGGAGACCTCTCTGCTTTCTATCCTGACCCTATCAAGACCCCCTGGATACCATGCTCTTGCCCACACAGCATTTCTAAAGCATTGCATGGCCAGGAGTTTCTGGTGTAACCAGTAGACTTGTTAAACTTCACTGTCTTTACAGTCATTCTTGGGCTTCCTTCTGATTGTATTTTACAGTTGACATAGTAGTACTAACCCTAAACGTATAACAAACAACCCTCGACATTTCAGAATTGCTACTTGTGCTTCCTGCGTGAGACTCGCCTTCACGATGGAGACAGCACAGAGCTACGGTCTTTCACTCCACTCTCAACTGAAGCAGGAGGTTTCCTCAACAATGGAATACATTTTGCTTTACACGAGGAGTTTTCCCTACTAGAAATGTGGAAAGTAGCTTTTAGTAGTTATCTGATAATCAGCACCATAATCTTATTTATCGTCTGGGGCTGGGGGAAGGCGTATCTCAGTTACAAAGTTCAACTCAGTATACGCCTCTCTACTGAACCCCAAATTTTTTAAAAAATCAGTCCAATTTCTATTTGTAATTGATTATTTTCTAACTTTCTCAACTTGATGAAATATTGGGACTGTGCTAACATACACCTAGAAGAAGAAAAGGAATATCCTGGTTGGTCATCCCACATTACACAACTTGTCCATCTAGACCTTATTCGTCAGTCATCTATTTTTGAAAATTTTCATATGTGAATTAGAACACCATTTACTCAAAGGTCAGACATGGCCCTCTCAGTGTCTTGATTACCACCACAAAAACGCTTTCCCACCCAAATAAAAACTGATAAAAAGTGAATAAAAGAAAAAGCCCAAGTCACTACAACACTCCATGAACTTTGTTTTGTGGTCAACCTTCCGCACACCCTGGCTAGTCACCAATGCAGTCTAGTTGCGGTTCCGAGTCATGCCACGCTTCCATCAGTGTGAGCTGTATCACAGGCAAACAATTACACACTGTGCCTAAAATACCAAAGTTTAAGAATTATTTGCTTTTTAAAAATAAGCTAAGGGAGGTACACTTGTTTGAAAGGGAGAGGAAAAGCAGAATTATAGCTAGAACCAAGACAAACTTGTAAAACCTACAGTCTCTGTTAACCCCTCCCCTCTTTTTTAATGGTGGGAATGACTCTGTATGGGAGCATCATTCTTTATGCGTCACTTGGAGAGATGACCAGCGGCCAGGCAACAATGGAAGGGCACTAGACCTTGGGGGCTTATACCCCTAGAGTCGCACCACACAGACATATGCATTTCACTTAGAAACTCGATGTATGCACTTGACCATAGGGGTAGATTAGAGGACATAAGCGATAAGAGGCTCCAAGTATTCTTGTGCACTTGGGTTTGCCTCTTGTGCCCCTGTCATTGCCGTGACAGCCCCTGCAGCCTGGCTGCACACATATGGAGCAGACCTGAGCCTAACCTGCAACAAGAAATCAAGCCCAGAGGAACCCACGCCTTGAAACAGCTCTGCCTGGCCAAGTCTGGCCGAGATCAGTCTGTCCCCAGCCAACATGCAGAGACATCCACGAGAATAAATGATGGCTCTTAGAAGTCATTTAGTTTTGGAGTGGTTTGTTATCCAGTAATAGCTAGCAGAGTCATAAAGAAAAAAGGAAAAAAGAAACATCAATATAAAGGGTGCTCAGCAAGTGAGCACCTGGAGAGAGTGTGAGGTTACAGTCTTGAATCTATTTGTCCTTAATAGTTCTCAGTTCCCACCTACATCTCCCAGGGTGAGTGTCAACCCCACAGAGCGTGATTTCAGAGTTTAAAGAGAAATGCTTTTCCTACAAATGGCTTCCTAAATGAGAGTCACATGTGTAGACATCAAAGCATATACACTGTACTTAATGAATAATAATAATAAAGACTCAGAGAATAATGTCGACCCCTTGTGCAATTTTGACATCATGTACTGACCTTATAGGAAACAGCCCCCACAGAATCTCCAGCTCCATTGTTCGTATCCTGAAGAACAACATATGAAGATACTTTGCAGGACTGGTAGAGGGCAACTGCTAAGAATGTTTTCTGTGTGGTTAACTGTTTACAATTAAAGTATTTGGAGAAATTCTTGGCAGCCAAGTCTCCATACAGAGCCAGTACATTATAGCACTGATTATTAAAACAAAACAAAAAAAAGACAAACTTAAAATGTAATGCATATGATGAAACTTAATCCTTACTGTAATTCTGTGGGCAATATGTACTGTCATCCTTATTTAACTTATCTTGCAAACACAGAAATAGAAGTCCAGAGAGGTTGAAGGTCTTCTCTCAAGTCACGCAGCTGAGACTGATAAAGCAGCCCGGACTCAAGCCCAGTTCTCCTGGTTCAAATCCCTCATTCTTCCAGAACAGAGAGAAACTGAGCGTGTCTGATTCCATATTGCTTCTATTTCCCTTGCTGCTATGACTTATAGCTTGGAAGCTTCTGCTTCACCCTGGACGTAGGCATGTTAATCACTGAGGAATTTTGCTTAGCTGAGATTTGCAAAAAAAAAAACCCCACAAAACCCTGCCTTTTTACCAGACATCCACCTCACTCAAGGAGATAAGGAAGTATGCGCACAAACCACTATGCTGTGTTTAAGATTTGCAGGAACAACAGGACCGGATTCCTGGAGGCAAAGATCAACTGATCAAGGCATTTCTCGGATGTCTACAAATGCCTATCACCTTTGACTCCAACCTCCTCCCGCTTCCCTCCCTTCTTAATAGAAGAGAAGCTCACATCTTATCCTCCAGGATATGGTCTTTGGGACAATAGTCCGCCATCTCCTCGGTTAGCTGGTTTGGGAGTATTGTCCCAAAGACCATCTCCTCGGTTGGCTGGTTTCCAAATAAAGTCGCTTTCCTGGCCCCAACATCTTGCCTCTCCACTTACTGGCCTGTCGCATGGTGAGCAGAAGGAGCTTGTGGTCCTGCCACGCCGCATATGACAACTGCTATACAACCAGATTAGAAAGCCAAGGATCATCACAGTTTGAAACACTAAACAAATTAAAAGGTTAAGAACAAAAGGCCTTATTAGGCTGGGCGTCCTCGGCCAATAGCAGTTCGCTCTTCTGAGTAGAAATGAAAATCTCCGATGGAGTCAGAGGCTCAAAGACAGAAGTAAAAGCTGCAACCTAAAAACAGCAAAAAAGAGGAGAGATTTCCAGTGGAGCTGCTTTTCAGAAGGGCAACCCTCTGTGGTATGTTCCACAGTGAGAGGAAGAGATAGAGGGCGGGAATTGACTTTTTTTTAAAACAACTGTTAGGGGCGCCTGGGTGGCTCAGTTGGTTAAGCAACTGCCTTCGGCTCAGGTCATGATCCTGGAGACCTGGGATCGAGTCCCACATCGGGCTCCCTGCCTGGCAGGAAGCCTGCTTCTCCCTCTCTCACTCCCCTTGCTTGTGTTCCCTCTCTGGCCGTGTTTCTCTCTGTCAAATAAATAAAAAATCTTAAAAAAAATAAAATAAAATAAAACAACTGTTAATGGTTCTCCGTAGAAATACCCACTATCTCACCAAGTATAATAAGTATAAAAGTTTACATGACTTGCTAGAGCATATCCTAGCCTTCTAATACTGGCCTAAAATGTGATTCTTCCAGAAAGTTCTCCTTGATTAATCATGGCTCACCCTCCCAGGCCTGGCCTACCTCCCAACATGTATATTTCAAACTCTCATAATATCAACACGCAGCTTTGCAAAATGTACTTACATTGCCTACACGTGTACACCTGTGTCCCACCCCCTTGGTATATCTGGGATCTCTGTGTGATCTTGATAAAGGGGTAATGATTAACTCACTGACTGTGGCACTTGGTTAGTGTAGAACAGCAAATGGGGGAACATGAGCGATTTATAAATGGGACGGATGTCAGAATCTGGGTATAAGAGCAAACTTAGAGCTGACCTGTATTTGCAAGTCCTCACAACTGAGCGGCTGATGTGTTTTTCCGTTTTAGTGTTTTCCTTGTAGACTTTCTATTTAGGCAGTGGGACAAACAATGGAAGACAACAAAGCCATTGTCACTCAAACAAACTCTTACTCAGCCCTCTGAGAACAAAGGGGCACTTGATGAAAGAAAGGCAACTTAAAAACAGATCAAAGGAAATGCATTTTTGGGTCCCCCACATAATTAATTTAAGAATTTGCTCTACAGGAATTGTTACGACAAATTATTTAATATCGTTCTTTTAATATCATTTTTTAAAAAGGATTTGACGAAGAATACAATCTGTTTTTGCATTCGTGGGGTAAAAAGATAGGGCTCAGCTATCTTTGTTAGAATGAATCTCACCATCTGTGGCCACAAGCTCCTCTTCCCACTAAGCATTTCAAAATCGATGGTAATATTAACAAGGAGGGTTTGGGGGAGAGCACGTGACAAAACCTCATGGGTGTGCAACCAAGAAAGATGACACCACGGATGAGGCCAGGGCTATCCCTCCTGCTGTTCTTGTCACAAGCTCCAGTGTGCAGGGGACATCCGAATGCCATGCTGCAGGAACACAAGAGTGTCACTCGGAAAGCGAGAGCCAAGTGAAATTCCCTTCTGCAAGCTGCACCCCTTTTCCTAGCCCATCAAAGGGGCACCTCGAAATACCAGGTGAAAGCACTTAACAGTCGTCTCTCTTTTCCCAGTTCTGACCCAAAGAAAACCAAAGGCTTCCGTCACCTCCTGATCATTAGCAATCCGTGGCATAGGGTTTGGAAAGTCACCTTCAGGTAGACTGCATTCTGTTTGTCACCTAAATTAGCTAAGCCATCCTCATTCCACTCCCATTTCTAAAGAGAATAAGAGAAGTGTGGGTACTGTGGTCGTGAGTGGGTTACCACTGTGGGCAGCTAGGGCTCTGCCTGCCCTCAGTCGTCAGCTCCATCTGCCCCTGCTCAGGATGGCAACTGCATGTGACAATGCAGGGGCCGGAAGTCAGGTGGGCAGAGAAGCTGACAGAGGCACAGTTAGCCTCAGAACCGAAACCGCCCAACATCTAGACTTCAAAGTGACCTTCAGCATGGTAAGCCAACACTAAAAGTGCCCTGGATACGCCGATGGATGTACATACACACGTATACAGTCAGACTGATCTGTCTGACTCCACCAAGCACTGGAAACAACTGAATAAACATGGTCCAGGCTCAGGACACCTGGGTGGTTCAGTCAGTAAAGCATCTGCCTTCGGCTCAGGTCGTGATCCCAGGGTCCTGGGATCGGGTCCCAAATTGGGCTCCCTGCTCCACAGGGAGTCTGCTTCTCCCTCTGCCCACGGCTTCTCTTGCTTGTGCACTCTCTTTCTCTGACAAATAAATAAACACAATCTTTAAAATATATGGCCCGGGCTCACAAGGAGTCTGTTCTAATCCAGAGAAAGACCTATAAATGCATCCCTGCTGTGCAAGATGGGGCAGGCGAAGGGCTGCTTGAACCTTCCCCACTACCACAGGATGGAGAGGAGAGCGGCAGCACTTCTGATGATCAGAGAAGGCTTCATGGAGAAGGCGGTGCTTGAGGTGAGCAGAGATCATGCACAGATTCCACACAGGAGGCACAGGGCAAAGAGAACTGTCAGTGGAAGGAATGGCAGCAATGAAGGGATGGAGAAGAAAAATGCAAGATGGTTTGAAGAGGGATCAGTGATCACTTTTGGCTAAAGCACAGATTGCTCTCCTGTTAGTAAGTAGTGAGCAGTCAGTGTCAACAGTGGGTTTTGGAACAAGCTCATTTGGGTTTAAATCTCATTCAACCTTCCTCGGGCCAGGGACTTCCCGTCTCTGTATCAGAAGCTGCCCTGGGGTTCTCGACTCTCCTCTAGCAAATGGACAACTTGCTCACCACCTCTGCTGAAGGGTGTGTGGTGGCCAACAGCGTGGGCTTAGCTTGTGGGCAGGGAAGGCCAAAAGAACCAGGGAGTTAACATTTCAAGAGCAACCCGCTACAAATGACATAAAGGAATGGTGGAAAACCAGCCCAGTCCCTTGGCCCAGGGTAGAGCTGAGCTCTGTTCCCCAGTCTCTCAGAGGGTCTATGGCTGGACCAGAGCCCTAGCTGCCCACAGTGGTAACCCACTCACGACCACAGTACCCACACTTCTCTCTGATTGTTACCACAACCTCCTCCCTTACTGGGCTTCCTGGTACCCACATCCTTGCCATGTGGTATACATTTGGAGATACCCAAAGTAGCACATTCCTTAATCCTCAGTTTCCTTATCTGTCCCATGTGGATAATAATGGCTGCCTTGAAGAATGGTGAGGAGAAATAGATAAGTTAATGGATTATCTTACTGAGTAGTAAGTGCTTCATAAATATTGGTTATTCAATAAATGTTAGAGATCCCTGAATTGTAGACCAGCTGATAGAGACAGAGGGCAGGAACCACTGAAAGGTTTTATTTAAAGGAGTTCTTTGAGAGTATCACCAATGGCCTTCCTTGGAGGACCCTGGCCTTTTTTTGGAGGACCTGGTCTTCAGTGTAGGATTCTGGCCTTCACTGTGGGATAGAATAGTGAAGCCCCCTAATGCTCTTCAATATCCATTTCTCCACTTATTGCAAGCACTTGGGAGGGTAATGCATTTCTGCCACGTGACTACTTGTGGCCAGTGACAGCGAGTGGAAGTTAGCATGACATGCAGAATGTTTGTCAGTACGAGGTCCTCCAGTACCCACTTCATGCTGCATCAGGATAGCTAAGCAGAAATAATGCAATTCTAAACAGATAGCAGAGGTCGGGACGCAGAGTGAAAATACTGTGGACAGCAGCCTCCTACAATCTATGATGACCATGTCACATAAATTTTGTTTTAAGCCTCTGGAATTTTTCTGATTATTTGTTACCACTGCCTAACGTAGCCCACCCTGACTAATACACCGGAGAGGGAGGCCGAAGGACTGAGGCAAGGGAGTTCAAAGTCTATTGCAGGCCTCAAGTAAAAAGAATCTGAAATAAGACCTAGAAATTGGACAGTGAGGGAGGGAAGTGAAAGAGTAATTCCTAAGAAAGAAGAATCAGCAAGTAGAGGAGGAGAGAAAAGGAATTAAAGATGACTCCAGAGAGGCAAGCTTGGAACACTGAAAGGAAGATAGTGCCATAGAAGAAAAAGGCAATCTAGAGGAAAAGTGGATGGACAAAACATGAGTTTAGAGGAGTTCTATTTCTTATTGCTGAAAGAAAGCTCCCTACCCCTTTTTCTCCAGAAGACTGGAATTGGAGGCTAATAATGAGGTGAACCACATGGGGTTTCCCTAGTGTTACACTCCTAAGAATGAGTGGTGATCACAAATCCAATCATAGCACATGGCTTGTACCTGGGTCCCCTGCCTTCTAACCCAGTACTCTTCCTACCACACAAAACTGTCCCATTATTGAAGAAACAGCACACATCTGGTCTACACAACCAGACGAGGGGTTGCTCAACAATGTGGTTAATTTAATATTGTCTAGACAACTGAATTATGTAACTTGTTAGGAAAATAAAGCAAATACTTCTCATCTTTTTCCTTCTTATAGTGGGAGACTGTTTTACCACAAGAAAAATTAGCACTCAGGTTTTCTTCAGCTTTGCTGTGTAACTGAAGAACACCACCTCTCCCCAAGAATGGGTAGAAGCCCTGCATTTTCTCTACCCATGAATCAGAGTGTCAGGAACTCAAAACCCCACTTTTGAACTTCTAATATGGCCTACTCAATCAGACTCTTTCATATTGTAAAGTTTTATGAAGTTATTTATATTTTTGTTTTTGTTTTGTTTTTAAAGTACAATTGTGAGATGAGAGCTTTCTATTTGACCAGAAGATGAGAATAATAAGATGCATGATAGATAATATCAAAGTGGAGGTCCTTTCTTTCTCAGCAATATTTTTTTTCCATTTTCCAGTTTCAAAAATGACCATCTTTCTTTCACAATAGTTATAGCTATTTTACTAATCATATTGAAAGTGCTAGAGGATGTTGAGAAAATTGGGTAATACAATAAAACAGCCTTATCATATATTTAAGCCCTTTTATCCTTAACA
The DNA here is from genome assembly GCA_004023965.1 of Spilogale gracilis. Taxonomy (NCBI): domain Eukaryota; kingdom Metazoa; phylum Chordata; class Mammalia; order Carnivora; family Mephitidae; genus Spilogale; species Spilogale gracilis. Next base: position 70,754 of record PITA01008189.1, on the reverse strand, counting down.
GGTTTTTTTTAAACTGCAGACCTGTGCACTGAATTTTCATTTATGTATAGAAAAATACATTAATAAAGATCTATATTAAGAAGTTATACCGAAAAAGCAGTCCATAATGTACCTTTCAGCTTTATAATTAGTTCTGTAATCTGTAATCAGATAATTTAAATCTCATAGAGTTAAATTACAAACTAAGTAATTTCTATTTCCAACAGGAATCATTATATCTTTGGAATTTTGCAAAGCGTTAATGAGTTCTAGAGAAATTACTGTATTTCCTACTCACTTTATTCCCAGCAGTTAGCACAATACCCAGCATATGGTACTTGCTAAATAAACAACTGCTGAATGAATAAATGGATGTGTAATCATAAATAAGTGATTAGCAAAAGCACATCCAGTTGTCATTGCCCCTATTCAACGCATGAAAGACACTTCCAAGTCTCAACTCAGAGCACTGATCCATTCACTGCCTTCTGATTGGTTGGGTGTCCATTCTGACCGGATGGTTCTGTTGCCTGGTGGGTTATTCGATGGCAATGTGCCTGACTCTGGACAGTGTGTGATAAAGTACAAAGACTGCTGATCTGAATTAAATGTAGGATCTGGTTGTTCACATGCATAAAGGAAATCGTCATTACAACTATAGCAAACTAGGCTCTGTGCTAGGCACCTCATATGCATCACAGAACCTAACTCATTAAAACTCCAAAATGTAAAGGATTTATCTTCATTTTACACATGGGGAAAAAAAAACTCAGCTCACAAAGAATAAGGGACTTAACCAAGGTCACAGATCAAGGGGGCAGGACTGTAAAATTGCTCTGACTGCAAAACCGACCACCAGGCACAATACTAATGATATGACAAGACTGCAAGCTTCAGCACCGTACAAATACAACCTATCATCATCAGAATCTGTCAATCTCCTAAATTTCTATCCATGCCCTCGTAGATATCTCCTACCTGAAAGTGATGGATACCACTTAACATATCCGTGGAGTCCCTCCTTGGCCAGCCCAGTGTGGAAGGCTCCGACCAGGCCTGCTGTGTTCAGTTACTTCTTGGTCTGTTTAGGTCACACGGGACTGACCGTGTCACCCGTGGGTCATCATTCTGTAGGTGCATAGCCACTATTTGGGAGTGATGTTTGCGCACTCTTTTATAATCTGTGTAAGGGATAGCGAGACTGTGCTGGTGGCCCAGCTCTTCGCACTCAGACATTCAGGCCAGTGATAACGGCTTTCTAATGGCAATTTTAGATCCATAAAAGCTAAATATGCTGAAATTTCAGGTTCATGGCTGAGGCTTAAAGAGGCTTCTCATGCCCTGGCAAGACTTCACTCTGGGTTGGAAGTCTCCCATGGCCCCCAAATCAAGTGTATCTCCCTTAAGGAACTAGGCAATTTGGGCATGTACTTGCTTACCACACCCCAGGTTGATGCCTCGTGATACAGTTTGCTGAGAACCTATCATTTGTGCTCATTAGAGTGAATTTTGAAATGTAAAAGAGTTGAGTGTCATAGTGTTCATTCAGGTCAAGTCTCCAGCCCATCTTCTGTAGGGCAACTTCAGGCCTGGAGGGGCAGAAGGAAGTAGACAAGAAAAGCTCTAGCCCAACCCAGCGAGGTTCAAATCCCAGGTCAATTTCCTCCTGCTTTAGTCTCCTCATTGGCAAGATGGTCATGGATTAAGAACTAACTCAAAGAGATTGCTAAAAGGAATACAAGTATGATTATTTCTAAGCACTCGAAATAATACTTGGCATGTAGTAAAGCTATATAAATGTTAAAGCTTTTAAAAATTACAAAATAGGGGCACCTGGGTGGCTCAGTCAATTAAGCATCTGCCTTCAGTTCGGGTCATGATCCCGGGGTTCTGGGATCAAACCCACGTGAGGCTCCCTGCTCAGTGGGAGTCTGCTTCTCCCTCTCCCTCCTACCCTCCCCGCTGCTTGTATTCTCGCTCTCTCTCAAATGAATAAATTTTAAAAAATCTTTAAAAGAAATTTTAAAAATTAAAATTATGAAATAGTTTACCACTCTATTTTTTACACTTGTGTGTCATTACAGAAGACACAGGTTTTATGAACAATTGGAAGGTTACTCGCTGAAAAGAATGTCATTGATCTGAACTCCACCAAGCCAGTTAGTTGATAATTTTATCAGAGTTTGGCAGAAGCTTGTGTACAGCCTACTGTGAAGAAATTACTTGTGCAAAATATGAGCGTGAACAAGAGGGCAGGATGTAAGAAACCAAAACCAAACAACTTTTTAAAGCACTGTGAGCAAAAGAAAGTTTACCTAAGTTATTTCTGGGGCCCATTCCCCCCTGCAAAGCATATTGCTACTGCTGCCCACTCCCCAGGCAGGCTGGGGTCCGCAGGCTCCCCTCTCTGGTGATCCTGTGCCTTTGCTCCCCCTGCAGCTGAGTGGTCTGCTTCCCAAGGCTCAGCTGTATGGTCCCCAGTTGTTATTTTGATCACATGATCTTTCCTTTTGTAAATGGATGAAATAAAAGTACAAGAGAAACTTGTTTCGGTAAAAACTAGATTGACCACTTTGGGCTAATTCAACAAAGGTGATTCTAAACAACAACTGCTACGACTCTAAAAGACGGGAAAATCTAGAAGCAGTCTGCACTCACATAATGCCCAGCAGTTGTGGTGCGTGCCTGCAGGACGACCAAGAATGAGACCGCGCACCCAGGCTAAAGAAAGAAAGAAAAAAAAAAGCTTTCCCCCTACTTCCCAACGTTGTCAAATAATTTTCCCATTACTGTTTTTTAAGGGAAAATAAAATGTATCTGTAGTTCAATTGTCTCCGCAACTAACTCTTTTAATTAACTAACCAAGGCAAACGGGACTTGATAGGAGGGTTTCTACTGTAATTATATGAAAACAGTGACTCTTGATAACAACTCAGTTTTATTGTTTCTTTAAAACAAAGTTATTGTCATAACTTTAAAATATAAGGGAATGAAGCTCCTAGGATATGACTCAGACCCACGATGCTTTCTATGTATGTGTGCTTTAGACATGGTCATTTATTGCCTATTATCTACATCAAATGGAGAATCTATTGGTTGGATAACTCAATTGCCTCAGTATTATTTACAATCAGAACAAGACCCCACACCCATCGGAGGCTAACTCTGGACTTGCCTAACAGCCAGACTATTTCTTAAGCACTACAACATCCCCATCTTGGTTGGTGTTTGGGAACTGAATCAAGTTATTTGCCAGAAAACAAGAAATTTTCAGCAGGAAAAGACAATGTTCATGATACTAATAATGAATAAAGACAAAAACGAGGGGAACATACAAAAGACAATAGTGGGCCTGCTGACCTGTACTACCTGAAGGCTTAGGCCTGACCGGAATTCCAGCAAAATATGACTCTCGGCTTGTTTTGTAAATAAAGCTTTATTAAAACACAGTCACACACATTTATTTATATATTGTCTATGGCTATGTTTGCTTTATAATACGAAGTTGAGTAGTTGTGATAGAGACCTTCCCCCAAAAAAACTAAAGTAAATATTTACTAACTGACCCTTTAAAGAAAAAATTTTCTAATCCAGCTCTTAAGGAACAATTCTATACTAGGCAGTGCTCTACAAGGTATGTCTATAATTATTTTCTAAAGATGTTCTGGAAGTTTTCCATCATGGATTAATTCCTCAAGGGTATCCCCAACAATGAGAGACAAGCCAAGTGATTAAACCACTGACACGGTCTTATGACACAAATTTCTCCTCAATTTCCCTTTTAGGGTACCTCCTGGAAGGATTCATAAAGACCATGCTATGGAGATAACTGCAGGTAGACATTCTAATCCTGTGCAAAGTTATTTTTTTTAAGATTTTACTTAGTTATTTCACAGAGACAGCCAGAGAGCGAACACAAGCAGGGGAAATGAGAGAGGGAAAAGCAGGATCCATGCTGAGCAGGGAGCCCCACGCGGGGCTCAATTGCAGAACCCTGGGACGATGACCTAAGCCAAAAGCAAACGCTTAACAACTGAACCACCCAGGAGCCCCAGAGTTATTCTTTTCTCCACCCTGACACCCCTGTCTACCTCCCTGTGGGTCTCAGTGGCTTCAAAGATGGTGCCTCTCACTGATCCTATGGTTCAGAGGTAACCAGGAAGAGCCAGGAAGGTAGCTTGGGCCATGACTGACAAGAAGGAGCAAGCTTTTTACAGGTTGTTTCTCTGGACACTGTCTTATGCACCTCAGCTGAGGGCTCATTATCGCTAAACATATAAGCAAAGACCACTTTTGAAGGGCAAGAGGAGACAGTCAATGAAAACAGAAGTTGCGCATGAGTCTCTACCTACCCACATGGTCATAGGGATGATGGGTCTAGCAGACAAAGCATTGGGCCACAGGGCAAAAAACTTGGGTCCTGTGCTCATTCTGCTACCAATAAGATGCATGACCTTAAGCAAGTAACTTTTCTTCCCTAGACCATACAGGGTTGAACATCTACCCCTAAGGTCCCTCTTGTGCTAAAATTCAGGGTTTCTAGATTGCTAGCCTTAGAAGGCCGTACTGTTCCTACCAGTGCTTTATATCTACCAAGCGCTATATAAATGTTAGCAATTGCTATTGTTTTGTGGAGGCACAATGCATGCCTTTAAACTTGAATGCAGATTCTTCCCCATTATAACAATCAACAAACAACAGAGCAGACCCATCAACAATGAAGACTGTAATTCCTACTGGCCTTTTCAATTAGCACAGTTTTTGTTTGTTTGCTTGGTTGGTTGGTTGGTTGGTTGGTTGGTGGTTCTCTAATCTATGAACCCAATACAGTCAGCCTTCCTGAACACTTCCAACTGGAGAACTGATCCAGTCATAGCCTATATTTCGTAGAGCAGTGTAGAGTCAGCACCACCCCCACCCCCGCCCCCCAAGCCCTAGTGCAGGTTAGGACTAAGAACTAGGACTTCTGGGGTGATTGGGTGGCTCAGTTGGTTAAGTGACTGCCTTCAGCTCAGGACATGATCCTGGAGATCCAGGACCGAGTCCCACATCAGGCTCCCTGCTCAGCGGGAAGCCTGCTTCTCCCTCTCTCACTCCCCCTGCTTGTGTTTCCCCTCTGGCTGTGTTTCTCTCTGTCAAAATAAATAAAATCTTAAAAAAAAAAAAAAAAAAAAAGAACTAGGACTCCGGATGTTATGTTTTTAAACATCTTCTGCCTTCTTCTCATAATGCATATAAACTTCTTGTGGGGGGCACGGAAGGGGGTGTCAGTCATGAATCCCCAAATAAAATTCGTCAGTTTTGGGGTTAGAAGCACTGTTACTATCACCGGAGCCGGCCAGCCCACTTTCAGCTACCAATCCCTGGAACTTTCTGCCAGAGAGTTTCTCAAAAGACCTAGAAATCAGCTCTGCCCACAAGCCTGGCGGGCAGGAAGTGTTGGGCAGTGAAAGTCTTCCCCTGCAGCAGCCCGTCGCCAGTGATGGTAAAATCGGTGTGAATGCCCCAGCGTCCCCACCCCTCATGCAGGACAACTCTGAACCACGTGTTCTCTAACATTTCCACAAGCCCTGAGTTTAAGCTCTCTCATTCACAATGTATCCCAGTTGACAAGGAAACCTTCAGACACTGTCTTCTCAGTGGGCTCCTTGTCTCACTCCCCCATGCTCCTGTTTTCTGTTTTTGTTTTGTTCTGTTTACTCTTCAAGTAAATTATTTTTATTCAGATTTTTGTCTTAAGGTTTGTTATTGGGGAACCCAATCCCAGAGAGTGGATGCAACCCAATTATTTTAAATTAGAGAAACAAGCATTTTCAACTCAAATCGGTAGAATATCAGGTACAGATATTTATAGCCAAGGAAGCAGAACAGAATCTAAGAAATATCAAAAGCCTAAAAGCCAGCAACGACTAACTGAAGTGGGAGAAAGTCCAAGCTTCCCATGGCCTTTTCCCATAAGGTCAAATTCACTGGTGTTATAAGAGATTAGTTTTGGTTCATGGTGAATTTCTCAAGAAATGAAGAACTATGTTCCCTTCATATCATATGTGTTCTAGAAAGCTCTGGGTTTCCAAGATTTCTATTAGGAGTCCTGGATATCACTGTGATCATTTCTTGACACCACACAGTGATGGATAGGTTGGTCTCAATGCGCCCTTATCCAGGAGGCCAGCAGATTTGGACCTAGAGAACCACCTCATCCTCAAAAGACCAACGTTCCTGTTGCTTTTACCATGACTTTACAGCAGGCATTCTTAAGCTAAATCAGATCTGACCCTCAGGGAGTTCGAAATGCAAGGTAAACATAAATCAAAACCTTATGGTTATGCTTAAGGAGGAAAATCATAGAAATAGGGCATACATAACAAAGCAGTAGCACCAAAGGTATCAATTCAGGTCCCAGCAGGGAAGAATTGACTTAATTAAAAAAGATTTTTATTAAAAGACTACTTGGAGAGCTACAAGCTGCTTTAAGGGCGAGTAAGGGATATTGAAGGCAACCCAGACATCAGCCCAGGTGAGATGCCGCCACTAACCCCAGAGCAGAAAGTGCAGGTGGAGGAAACCACACTAAGTTACTGAGGCCAGAGTCAGAGCTCGAAGCCTTGCAGGCGCAGGAGCCAAGGTTCTAGAGAAACACAGTAGCAAAGCCAGAGGCATCCAGGAAGAAATACACCAGATTCTCTCCCCCGCTCCCTCTGATCTCCTTCCAGTACCGCCATTAACTGAACCCACGAGAAGCAAAGGGCACAGCAGTCGGAGTGATCCCATAAAGTGGCCCCACGGGGCAAGGGGCAGGGCAGAGAAGAGAGGGAGTAAATGGGGGTGAGGGGCAGGACAAAGGTAAAAAACCCACAGGCATGTGGGTCCAGAGCTGAATATGTTGGAACCTCAGTCTTCAGGGATAAAACTTTGTAGTCAATTCATTTGTTTCCTTAATGGTGAACCATTGCCATCCTTTTATTATGAAAATATTCATACATATAAAAAGTGAAAGAGTTTTAGAGTGAACACGTATGTAGTCACCACATGAGTTCTACCATTGACATTTTACCACTTGCTTTATCATGTATGTATCATATATGTATCTACCCATCTCCCCATCCATCAGGCAGGAAATCTTATTTTTTATGTATTTCAGTATACATTTCAGACATCAGTACACTTGTCCCTAAAGACTTCAGCAGCATATCATTTACTTAGTTCAATTTTAATTGCCATTACAATGCAGCTTATTTTCCGTCTGCTTCATATACACACACATACAGTGTTCATGCGTGCATGTGGGTGCACACACACCCACACACACACACACCCCACACACACACACACATATAGATATGTATAAGTCAGTAGGTGAATGGGTCAATCAATTAGTTGCTTTCAGTTGGGCTGCCCAGGGACATTCGTTTTATCAAACATGTTGGTCCTTACAAAACAAAGACTGGAAAAACCTTTGCAAACACTCCTGCTTTCTGTTGCTTTACTTTCCAGGGATTACAGAATTGATCTTCGTAAGCAAGCCAGGGTCAGTATAATAAAACTGAAGAGGAACGTTGGAGAGCTTGAGTACTGTTTTCCTCCTGACCTCACAGTCAGATCTCATTACGAGAGAGGGACCGGCTTCATCCCTTCTCCTACAACCTGACCTTTTGAATCATACCGCCACTGCCATTCCCTACACAACCTCCTTTTCCTTTGGTTTTAAAGACAAATGGGGGAAGGAGGGGAATTGAACATTGGATTGTTAACACCTCCTCCCCCACTATCTTTTGATGTACGAGTAAAAGGGTATTACTGCCTTTGCTTCATCACCTCCCAAGACATGATAAAACAGATCTGAGGCAGCCCCTCATGTTACTTCAAACTCAACCTGTTCTCCACGTATCAAAAATGACATATTTCACGGTATGGACTCAATCAGATGCTCCTTAAACACCCACAATTCCAATAGTGTTTGGCAGCACAAAGGTAGGATTTAAATTACAATACTGCTGCAGACTGAGTCCTGAGAGATTTCCTTCTCTAAATCACACTGCATGTGGGTTTTCAAATATCTGCTCAGGTGAAGCAAGTGTTGGCATATGGAAGTGTGCAAGCGACACATCTCCTGTATGGTGCTGGAGGAAAGAAATGAATTCAGGGGCTGGGAGCAGAATCCAATTAATCACATGATGTAAAACATATTTGCCCACAAGGGCATCACTCTCCACTCCACAGCTGCCTGGGGAAGTGCATGCAGAACGCTCCACAGGGTGACAGAGGGAACCCACAGGTGAAGATGGCATGATGCTTGCCTTGACAAAGGTACAAATTCAAGGCATATGACGGCACACCAACCACATAACACAAGGGAGAATGGGAGAAATCACAAGGGGCTCCTGGCTGGGGGGACACATGAAGACTTCAGAGAACAGGGGCAATGAAGCCATGCTCTGAAGGGTCATTGCTGTCCAAGGATATTCCAAGGGGGCAGGTCAACATGCCGACAGGTTCGTACTGGGAAAGTAAGGAGGTGGTCTACAGGATAGCCAATAACCTAATGTGGCTGGAATACAAGTTGTCCATTCAGTGAGAAGACAAGAAAAGTAGGTTGGAGCCATATTGTGATAGACCTTGGATGCTCAGGTTTGCTTTGGAAGGCAGGAGGAGCCAGAAAAAAATATTAAACACAAGAGTGACAGGCTTAGAACTGCATTTTAGGAAGATTATTCTGGCACAGAGTGTGGTTGGCTCAAAATGGGGACAGAATAGATACCATAGAAATAGCACCTTTTATATTTATTCTCTTAACACCACAGTAAAGAAGGTAGCTAAGGAAATTTTTTTATATTCTAACTGCTAAGAACCTCTGTTTGGGTAAGGAGCCATCCAGCTAATACATGAAAATCTCTTACTACCACAGTGGCTGTCGTATATAATCTTGATTCTTTCTTCTTGGTTTTACACAAGCCCCGAAATGAATGTTGGCTATTTTTACTAAATTCAAAGGCTGATTCCAGATCTTTCATCAATAGCATGAACTTTATGACTGATGTAGATACAAAAAGTCATCATCTAACAATATAAACTCCAAAAATGGATAATATAAAATTAAGGAAACGAAATTATTTTCAATTCCATTTTCATGGGAGCAGAAACTCAAGTATACATTTGTGTCAGTGTTGTCAATATCTGAGGCTATATCAAGTATGAAAAAGCTACCATCTCTACCACTATATAAACTCTATAAACCATAATGAATCTAATTAATACAGACTAACTTTGGAGGGCAATTATCACCAAATGTTTAACTGGTTTCCTAGGTGCATTTAAAGAAATCATAGTATCTCATTTATTTATCACACAAAACCTTTGTGGTGGATATTAGGAGCCTTAAATGTCAAATGGAAATCTAAGGCATAAAGAGATTAAGTACTTTGTCTGGGGTCATTTTAAAACTAGGATTCAAACCCAGGTCTGTTTATTGGATTCTTGCTATAATTCCTCCAAGTTGAAGGGATGTGTGTTATGTGTGCAGGTTGTGACCAAAGCCCATCAATTACTTTAAAATAACTATTAGTGGAATGCTTCTTTTTTTCAAGCGAATGATGTATTTATTTAAATATAGTAATGAGGAACTCCCAGAATATCAAAGAGATGTTTAAGAAACCAACAGAAAGCCCTGCGACTGGATGATAAGCCTTTAAATACACCACATTGAAGGTCTAGCAAACATCATTTGCCGCTAAAGAAGATGGTTAAATGGAGGAGGAATGGAAAATGTCAGGGCCCTGCTGAGTCCTCTGGATGGTCCCTAAAACCCAAAAGGGTCTTCTATAGGAGATATCTGGGGGGGTCTGGAGCACCTTCCAGCTAGTACAGCTGCTTCTCGATTGCGAATAGACCCTCAGTCATCACATACTTTGCAAAAGGCCCACTAACCAGCCAGAAGTATGACTGAAGACAGTCCCTGTTTGTTGTACGTCGTGTCTTCTGACATGCATGGAGCCCCTGCAAGAGTGGCGAATCTTTTGGTAAGTTTCCTCCTGATTGCAGAGCTAGACTCAAGCATGTTGCAGTGATCACGTTCTTATCCACTAGCTACAGGAACACCCCTGGACTGATGGGAAGCAATAAGGGCTAGGGATTGGACAACCTAGGTTCACGTCCTGGCTCTATCTCCTTCCACTTTGCTAAGTCATCGGCTCTTGACTTCCCAGTAGGGCGAGGGTTATAAGATCAAATGAGATCATTCTACGAAAGTGCTCTGAGACATGCGGTGGTTCAACCCAATGTATCAATTTATTTTTGTTGGGATCAGTCCACACCGTCTTCAGCCCCAACAAAGCAGGCCGTGGTTTCTAAAAACTGATTTTTATATTTTAAGATGTATATCTCACTGAATAAATTATCCCACCATGAATAGTCCTTTTTGTTATGGGACACAAATAGAAGGAGCTTCCAGAAAACTATAGGGAAAATAACTGGCATTCTAGTCGATGTGCCTTAGGAATTAACTCTATTTAATCAACTGGATAGTTCCTTTATTTTTTAAGAGGGATTAATTTTACTTTGTGTAAAATGGAGCAAATGAATAGCAAAGAATAACATATTCATGTAAACATAAACATATCTTTGCATCCTACTGCAAACCAATCTAAGTCAATGTGCTTAGTTTTCAGGATATTTTGTTAAATTATGATTGCTTCCAACACATAAAGATAGATGGCAACTATCTGCTTTTCAACCAGGTCATACACTAAAATGAATGCAAATTCTAGACCAAATTCTGCCAATACACAAATATTTATCGGCAAGAAGTCACAAAAATTCTCATAAACTTACTCTTTTTAACATCCCCTGTCTGTGGGTTTAGGAACACCAAAGCATTTCATCAGAAACTACCCACCACATCTGGTCACTCTCTTCATGTGTACGTGGCCAAACTACATTTCCCAGCCTCTTTATAGTTACTTAGGCTGGAGCTGCGGGACCATATTCCGGCCTGGCACATAAAAATCCCTCACACAGGCTTTCTTTCTCTTTACCTTCTGTGACACCTTGGAAGCCCATTTTTAAGATGATGGTATTATAAGACAGAAGTTGCAAAGACCGAATGACTCAGGTTTTCTAGTCATCATTAAAAGAAGAACCGTCCAGGAGAGCTGTCCAACAAGGAATATTCACTTTGGATTTGGAGTAAGTGAAAAATACATTTTGTGTCAAGCTGAGATTTAGACTTGTTTGTTACAGCAGCAAGCACCTTGCTGAGGTAGATACAGCTTAACGGGAGAATAAGTGAGTTAAGGGGAGCGGGCAAATGAGTTCATTGTTAAGTGAGTGAAATATAGGACTGAATGGGGCTTTTGCCTAACTCTAAAACGGTTTGACTCTTGGGTTTACTAGTGCTTATTCTTTGTCTATACAAAAATAGAGGAACATATATTCTCTTTCTAGCTACTCACATATTTCATCAACGAAAACAGTATTTCTACCATCATTTATGTTAATTAACAAACTATTTAGCCTGGATTTATGCTAACATTTATTTTCATGTATTTTCCAAGCCACCTCAGAGAGTGGACTTTATAGTAAAGGTCAAGTGGTAACTATCCCTGGGGTGTGGATTTCTGGCTAAGAAAGAGATAAATCTCAAAATATTTGACCACTGGTATGGCACAGTCACTGAGAGATTAAAATAGATGTAAACTCTTACACACGAATGGTACTTCTATGCCCGATTATTTCAAGGGTTAATTAAGTACCCGTAAGGGTACAGGTTAAAGTAATTCACACAGTGACTGTCTATACTTAAATATTTTAAAAATAAATTACAAGCAATGTAACAGGCTTCTAATTCCCAGCCAACATCCATTTTATTTACTTATTTCTCTGCTCTCTCTAAGAATTACGAGCAAAGGATCATGGGACCTATTCCTAAGTGTAAAATTAGATCAATAAAATTAGCCATCTGTCCAAGGAAGGCTCTAAACTCAGGTTATATTTAAGTATTATGTTTCCAATTGCCCAGATGGTACAGAAAAGTGCCTGCTGATACAACTCCTTTTGCATGATGTAAACCATTAACTGGCTAATATAAACTTAGTGCACCAAGAAAAATAAATAACATTAACATTACATTAAATCTGATTCTGGATCTTGGGTGCTCTGTCAGCAAATAGAAGTGTTAAGATTTAAATTGCTCAGGATTTGCAGAGTCAGATGAAGAAAGAATCTTCAAGTGTCTTTACGTTGTGAAGGAGGAATAGCCTGGAATTGAGATGAAAGCTCCAGGAGGTATATTCTTGGTTTATGTGGTTGGTCAAGATAATAGTAATTACTATGTGTTGTTGAATGATCATATCCTATCTTTGCGGAGGGCTTCAGCTCTTTCAAAGTACTGATCCATATTTATTTCCTTTGATTCTTAAAATAAATTGGCAGAATTATCTGGGATAAATGGGGATTTCACAGCTGAAGAAATGCAAGAATAATTCACAGAAAGGAAGAGCCAGTGGAGTCTGGCCTCTAACATTCCATGTCACCGGCAGTGGTTCTTGAATTACTGTGATCTACTGATCAATCAAACTCAAACCATGTCTTAGCTTTCGAGCTTCAGTGGAGATTTCCACCGATGTCCAGCCATGCAGCAGTCTGGCTAATTCTTTTTCAGAAACAGCTGCGCCCCTTCTACCACCACACCCTACAAAACCTCCCCAAGACAATTACCAGGCAAACAGTGTCCACCACCCTTGGAGTTACTGTTTCTCCAAAGAATCCATTCAAGCAAGACCACAAACGTCATAGCCACATTTCCAAACCAAAAATTGAGGCATGTGGTCAACCACAGAGCCCTTCTAATTTGCCAATTAATTTATCTAAAAAATTTTATGACAGTACAAATTCAATCACATGTAATCAATCACATTAATATGTATGGAAAAGGAACATGAACTCCTCTAAGTGTCTGTGTTTCTTGTTGTGCCCAGAACATATTCTTTCAGTCACACATGTTCACACATGTGTTTTCCTCTGTCCAGATTAAACGATCCTACTTCCTTAAACACTGCCTTCCAGTCTCAGGCTTCTGTGCCTTTTAAATGCCTTGGTACATGTCTTGCCCAGTCAATCCTTCTAGCAACCTTAAACGGCAGGATCATTTTTACAGAGGAGGATACGGAGACCACAGAGCCAACATAACTTGCCTGACATCACCAAGTTACTAGTAAAAAAGTGTCAGGACTTGAACCACATCTGTCAAATATTAAAGTTGGTGCTCCCCCACCCCCAAGAAGAAACGAGACTTGGAGGCTGAAAGAACAGGTGCAGTTGGGGTGGGGTGGGGGGCGGGGTGGGTGGAGTGGGTCTGAGGGAAATGAGGGTGGGGGGATGGGTTCCACACAGCCCCACATGGCCGCTTGTTAGTGCTACTGAAGGCTTTCCCTCCTTTGTGTGGCCATCTCTCAATGAACAGGTTGAGGAAAAAGGGTGGGGGAAGAGGACCATTTGCTCAGAGATGTTCAGCTGCCCTCCGAAGACCACAAGCCCCAAACCCAACCTTCGTGAGACCTGTGGAGCCTAAGGTTACAATACAGGCCCACAGCAATGAGTTGTCACTGCCAATCCCACGTGGTGTGGACGAAGGAAGGAAGGGGAGAGCGTGGGTGTCCCACTGAGTATCTGGGGAGAAGGTCTGGAGGAAAGGGAGGCTGAGAAGCCGCCTAAACTCTCCTTTGCCAGGTCTCAACAAGTGGACTGCAAACCACCTCATCAAGTCACTGGAAGTTCTTGTTAAAAAGGCAGGCGCCTGAGATGCGAGCCAAAAATTCTCATCCACGTGCAAGTTCAGGGACTACTTGCCCGGGTCAGAGGCCTGAGAGCCCCTGAGGCCAGACCTGCTCTGAGCCAGCTCCGAAAGGTACGCGTCTGCTGACAGCTGCTTCCTTGACTTTCACCTGTGTCCCCTGCCCCCCTCTGCCCACCCCCAATCCCAGGGGATTCCATTCCGGCAGGGATTAAGAGGTAAAGTCTTCCAGCTCATTTCAGGAGGCTGAAGCCCCACTCTGGCATCTTTCTTCAAAACAGGAGTGGACTCAAAGAGGTTTAGGGGTTTCTACTACAAACGGCCCTTTAGGCTCTGTCCTACCTCTTTCCCTTTCCCCTTTTGCTATCCCTGAAGTGGCAGGTACACTTCCAATACCTGCAGTGTGACAGGCTGTGGCCAAGTAAGTGGCAGGGGTCCTGATTAGCTCAAAAGATTTTCTGCTGCGACCCTAACATCCCATCACCCATTGAGTCAGCGGGGAGCAGCCAGTCCTGAGGGCCAAGCGGGTGAGGCAGAGACGCTGGTTACCCATGGGGCCCCCTTGTGGAAGCTGAGCTCCCCTCCCCCCATGCCTGAGGCCCTGGCTTCCAGAGGCCTAGCTCTGCGTCACTGGACCACTTTTGAGCCAGACAGATGGACAACTACTCCCAAAAGAATTCTAAGGTTATTAAAGCCCTGGACTCAGGGTAAGAAACACAAAGCAAAAACAAAAAACACCACTCAGTTCCTTTCTGGCCAAGTCACTCTTCCATGAGAAAGAATTCTGAGAAACCAGTGCTGCCTCATGTTATGACATTTACTCCTGGCCTTGCCCTCTCTGTCTCTTTACCTCACAGAGAATCCAAGGAGAGAGAGAGAGGAGAGGGAGGCTTCTTATAGGGATTAGATATGATGTGGAAACAAAGGGGGCTGATGTGGAGCCTTAGCTCTTCTAGGGAAGATCCTCAGTTCTCAACCCTGACCTGGCCTTGTCTCACTGCCCCTCAGGCCTCAGGCAAACTGTAAAGACCCGAGGAAAGGCAGGGCCTTCCTGCGATCCTCCAGCCCCTCTCTCTGGGCCACAGAGGGCATTAACACCATGGGTTACCAATCTGCCTGTGGAAGCAGGTGTGTGGCTTGCTGTGTGTCTGGATTTCCCTTTCTCACCTTCCTGCTCCACATCAGAAACACCAGTCCTTCCTATGCTTCCTGGGGAGACTCTGGATAAGGGAGAAGTACCCACTCAGGAGGGCCTGGGTACTAGTTCCGGTTCAGCTTCTGATGTTAAGTTGGCCAAGTCCCTTAATCACCCTCAGCCCAGTTGTCAAATGAAGCCTTTTCACTTCCTTCCAGGTCTTCGATTCTAACCTGTAACCTGAAAAGGAAGGAAGGCTACGCAAAGTTTCCAGGCCAGGAAGATGACGGTATCCTATACCCTACCTAGTGTCAGAAGCCCCTTTTTCTACTTCCAAGGCTTTGGATGGATCCTCTGGCTCTGCCAAGATTTAGCGCCCAGTAGTTCAGTAAGAGAAAGGAAGTGGCCCATCAACCTGGTCACACCCCCTGATTCTTGCAGATGAGGTCAGTGGACCATGGCTTCCAGAACTCCATCTCAGTATCATTCACACTCTGTTATCTCAGAAGGCCTGGGCACGATCCCGTGCACAAATGTTGAACGTCACGTAAGAGGCTCTGCACCCACAGCAGCAGGGATAACGCCCTCCACCTGGCTCTGTCCCACGGGAGCCCGCTTGTTCAGCCAGGAGGGAGACGCCCTCCAGGACCAGTCTGCAGACCTCTGTGAACCAGGACCGCTAAGGATTCCTCCCTTCCTGGTCCTGAATATCACAGCCGGAATCCCATTCCACCACTTACTAGTTGTGTGACCTTGGAGGAGATATTTAATCTCTCTGATCCACAATTTCATCTTCAGTTAAACAAGGGTAATCACAGTACCCATCTCACAGAGCTGTTGGGTTGATTAAATATCAGTACGTGCCAAGTTCTTAGAGCGGGGTAGCAAGCACTTAATTAGAGTTCATTATTATTATTTCATTTGACTTAAGAGCTGTCATTTCTTGTTAGTCTCGGCAAATGTAGAGGTTTCTTTATTAATGATCAGTGGCAGAAGACGAGCTGTCTTGGGGCGGGGGGAAAGGCTGTCTCTATCGGACCCAAATTAAACTCATCATTGAAGCTGCCACCTGCTTTTTTTCCCACCAGAGCTAGGTGGGGATGGGGAGTTTTCAGGTTGATTTTGAATCCAAGACTTCTCCATCTTTTAGGAGTGTTAGGAGACAGACAAGGTCATCCAAAGAAAACATGACTGTTCCAGCATGCCTACATGGTGGCCACACTCCCTTCAAAGCACTGCTCACAGACCAATTTCCATTGAGGAAACGAGGTACAAAGAAACCCCTATATGGATCCTAGCAGGATTTGCTGGTGTCTGGGGAAGATTATAAATTAGCTGGTTGCTGTTCACATCAGAGCCACGCAGGGCACATTCAGTTTTTAATCTGGACCAATTTTCCGGATCAAAAACTAGTCTTTCCAAGGGATGTAAATGAGCCCAGGAGGAAATTTTCTTCTGAAGTTTATGAAGTAGCTGTCATTTTAACCTGACCAGCTTTCCAATCTGAAAGCCAGTGTCTGGAGAAAATTATAAAATAATGAAAAGCTCTTCTAGGCTGAACCTGGTCCAAACACCCCTTCTACCTCAAATTTGATGTATTTAATATGCCAAAATATTTAAAAGGTAGAGTTTCCACTATCAAAACCCTATCCATGCTTCAGATAAAAGCAAAGAGGCCCAGATGGCATATTTGTGGCATGAGTGTCAGAATGAGAGCCTGGGTGAACCAGGTAGAAAACATTTTTAGGAGAGAAGCTACAAAAAAATAAAAAAGGAAATATGGTGAACCATATGAGTTTTATATACAGTAGGCTTTTGTGAAATGCTTTTTAAAAAATTCTGCTTAAATGGATTGAAATCTATCCTTACAAGAATATTACATATAATGCTTAAGCGTAAGAACTATAGATACAGCTAGGCATCCCTCAAAAATTGTAACTAGGTGGCTTTATGTGAATAAACCCGCGGAATACAATTGATCATTATGTGCTTATCTTAAGGAGGAAAGTTAGAAAAAAGCCCTTCACTGAAATCCTTAAAGACGTGTGTATGCGTGCATGTGAGAAACAATTTAATATAATATTACCTTGGACTGCTGCTATCATCTCCAAAATGAATTGAACAGTGGCTATAGAATAGCTCATAATTTAAGTGTGTTGCAGATTATGATAATGATTCTAAATTTCAGGGCAGGTAGCAATAGATAGAGCTTGAAGAGTGATGGTGTCCTCCAGAGCTGAAAGGCAACAAGTCATATTTCCAAATGAAGAGATCCTTGAGCAGGAAAAATATTTAGGCAGCCATATGGGAACCTGCCAAGATTATTTTCTTCGCCCACTGATGAATTTCACTGGTTTGTCTCTTTCTTATAGAATCGTTATTTGTGAAGATAAACTGCACTTTCTGCAGTTTTGCAGACTGCATTCAAATAGTTATATTGCTTTCCATTGTTCATAAGATGTAATTAATCCCATAAGACAGCCTCACTTACAAAGTGAACTAAAAACCAGAAACAAAACAAAACAGAAAAACAGAAAAGCACAGATTTTTCAGCATTCAAAATACAATCTCAGCAAAGTAGAATAAAAATCGTTATTCAGGCAACAACGTTTAGAACTTTATTGTTTAGAATGCTGCAGTTTGTCACAACACAGACCAAATCAAAGTAGAAAAAATACACCAAGAACTTTTTACCAGTATAGAGGAAATGCAAGTCAACTCTTTGTAATAGCCTACAACACCATACATCTTTGTTTAAATTGCCCAGCCAAGAAAGACAGGAGTTCAAAAGGCGGTAAAATTAACCCACCAGGCACTTCTCTCTGAGAAAACGGGCCCCAGAGCGGAAACCATCCTTAAAAGCAGAGCCACATCCCTACAGAGTGCCAGGGCAGGGCCAGAGACGGGCACAGGGAACTACAGGCAAATCTTTAGACACTTAACAGGAAATGGCTGGGCTCTGGACAATACGAATTCAATAAAGATGTTTAGAGACAGAGGAGGAGCTGTTTGACTTCTCTCACACAGTTGCAATCCTCTGTAATTGAGACAGCATGATCGCTGTCCCTACTCTCAGCTCTGTGCTCAAATACACAACCTTCCACCTCTACTGTGTCCGGAAAATAGATTATTCTTTTAAGAAACAAACATCCCTGGAACCGCCTGAGCTGGGGGGAGGGAGGCGGGGCGGAGGGCGAGGTTCGGGTCTTTTCTCAGTCCGGGGCAGAGATGCACCCAGTTAAACTGCCACCGGTCAGGGGGGAGAGGGGCGGTGCGTTGCCCGCTCGGCGTCCAGGCAGGGACCGGGACCCGGGCGCTCCGGGCGAGGTGTCCCCGGGCGCGACGAGCGCGTTACCTGTTTTTCGGAGACCTGTTCGGAGCGACACTGCACTGGGTCCGAGGCTGGAAGCCAGGAGCAAGAGCCGGAGCAAGAAGCCTCGGATTAAAGCCATTTCACCGCGGGCGCCTACAAAGTTTCACCAAGTCCCGGGCGCACGAGGAAAGGGCGTCTCCTGGGGGACGTGGGGGAGGCGGCCTCCACGGATCCCCTGACCCGGGTGAGGAGGTGGAGGGCTGAGGGAGCTGGACCAGCAATCACCGAGGAGTCTGGGGAGGCAGGGCGGCTGCCGGGAGGTCGGCGTGCGGGAGCGAAGTCCTCCTGGAGCCTCAGGGCTTTTCCGGGGGGGGGGGGGGGGGGGGCGAAGGAAGCCGACGGGGAGGGACCCGCTAGCAGTGGGAGGGAGGGAGGCTCGACCCGCCCGGGGATGGAATTACAATCCAGTGGAAGTGAGAGGGGCAGGCTCTGAGACAGTTTACTCTTCGCCCACCTCTGGGAAGGACAGCCCTCCCATCATCCTCTAACGACCCCCGGCTCAGCCCTTCCCTGCTGGTGACCTAGATTGGGCGCTAGGAGGACAGACTTCAACTACTTGAGTCGCAGGGCGGGAGTTAGGGGACTGTGAGTCCAGGACCCTCTGCTGTGGTCCTGGCGCTGAAATCTTGCAGCGCTTCCTCCTCCCCAGGATGTACTCCCCTCCCCTTCTCGAGCCGCGCCCCCTAGGTTACTTCCACCCAGTTTGGGGGATTTTTCTCAGCACCTCCAAAGGTTGCTCTGGTCTGTCCCGCGCACTTGAGGGGGGGGTGTGTGGTGTGTCTGTGGTTTCAAGTGGGGGAGGATAATAGGAAGAGGGGGCGGGACCAGCCGAGTCTAGGGCGCTAAGAAGATAAATGGGATTTAAGGAGCGCAGATGGAGAACGGAGGCCCCGCCACTCGGTTGGAAACGCGGGGTGGAGATTAGGGCCCAACGCGGGGGAGCGGAGTCCCCTCCCCGCGGAGGAAGGCAACTTGAGAACCTCCAGGGGGAGAGATGAAAGTCCAGGTTACGCCTGGCGTAGGGGAGAGGGATGCAAACTCAAGCCCCCTGGCGGCGGAGAAGACCAGACTGGGACCTGGCGTTTGGGGCCAGCTCAAGGTCCTGGCCACTGATTCCCGGACTTGGGTTCCCAGATCAGCTGCCTTCTCTGGACTTGATGTCCTAAGACTCGGTAAAATACACCTTTCCTGGTGGCGCTGCAAGAAGGGAGACCCTGGGACTTAAGTTCAGTTACACACTAGCATGCTGATCTTCAAGCCAGCGAGAAGAGAAAGCAGGTACAATAAATAAACCAAGAGAGAATAAACCTGGAAGAAAACACAGGCTTGGCCAATTCCTGGGGAAAGATCAAAGGCCCTAGGAAGTGCACCTCAGGGAGCCAGCGGATGCTGGCTGGGAAGACCTTGAAACTGCTCCAAGATGCAGCCCAGCTGAAGCTCCTGCGTGTCCTGGCCCCTCATTGTTAACCTCAGCTTGGGAGAGCAGGAGGGAACAAAGTTGATCAAGATGCCCCACCACCACCACCACAAAGATTTCTCCTCCTCTTTTTAGGAATGAAGTATGCCCTAGCTAGAGGGTTTGTAATGGACCCAATCTTGTTTATTAGCAAAGCCTGAGAATATGGTCTCTTACCTGTCAGCGTCCTCAGGTGTGCAACTGCCCATTAATAAATTCAAACTCCTACTCGAGGATTTGCAAGTCTTAGCTGTGACACCAGACCTTGTCCTTTTACATTGAGTTAGAGTAGAAAAGTTGAACAGATGGTGGTCTTCGGTTCTAAGGTGATAACAAGGCCATGTTTGGATGCCAGGCAATATGACTGCCCTTTGGAGTGCTAGTCTCAAAAACAGCAGAATCATAGACCGTGGGGACTGTCATGATGCCCGGAGGTCATCTCATTCCCACCTCCATTCAACGCCAAAACCTGCCTTCAGCATCCTTGGCAGGTCATCAGCTGGCTTTAACCCCCACCTGTGACACAGAGATCCTACCTCACCACTAGCCTGAAAGATGTGGGATAGCTCTTTTTATGAGAGTGATTTTTTTTTTAACAATTTATTTATTTGAGAGAGACAGAGCACCAGCAGGGGGAGGAGTAGAGGGAGAGGAAGGGAGAATCTCAAGCAGACTCCCTGCAGAGCACAGAGCTGGAGGTGGGGTTCGAACCCAAAACCCTGAAACCACGACTTGAGCCAAAACCCAGAGTCCACCACTGAACTAACTGAGCCACCCAGGCGCCCTATGAGACGGTGACATTTTATATCAGACCTAAGGTAGCACCCAGAACCAATCAAGCATTACCATGATACCTTCCATGTTGGTTCTGTCTTTCCCACTTAAAAATAATTCTCCCTGAAGTAAAAAATTTGAAGTAATAATAACCGCTATTATGGCTAGCACTCATATTAACATCAACTGTATACCAGACCCTCTCTGAAGTGCTTTGGAATCCCAGTAACAACCACGCCAGGGAGATATTGTTGCTAGTATTATTCCCATTTGACAGATGAGGAAACTAAAACATGAAAAAGGTAAATAACTTTCTCAAAAATCATGCAGCTCCCAGGAGACAGAGTGTGACTGAATCCAGGTGCTGTGGTCCCAGAGGCCAGACTTTAAGGAGGCAGAAGGAGAGCAGACAGAACTGGACCAAGAATCATGGCACCATCCATGGTGTTTAATTTAAGGCTCTGCGCAAAGCGTATCTTGGTAAAATGAAAGGGCTAAATGAACCATTGGTAACTTCCAGGTTCTGCTTTGTCATTGTCATCTGATGACAGATCAGAGGACTATCCAATCCAAGCCAGTTTTTCTCTAAACGTGCCTTCCAAATGACGTGAAAAAACTGTCCATTGCAAATTTTGCAAGCCCAAGTATCATCCTTCTTGCATATCCTTGACCTCTGCCCTTATTATCTCTTCATCCCTGGCCCTGGGCCACCCTTTGATCTTTTGCAGATGGCCATAGGTGATTTGGAAAGCTGGCTTGGTTTCTTCAGAGGCCCCTCTTGTTTCTTCCTTGAAGGATTACCTTACATTTTTATTTTTTACTTCTGAGGGCCTCCATATGCTCTGGATCCTCAGGCCACTGAGATAAGGCCTTACTTCCTGAGATCTGCTTGCTACAAATCTAGGGCATACCTAGGGCGTACTGAACTTGTTTCCTTCTGTTGAGAGTCAAACCACACCCCCCAAGTTTCCCTCTCCTACCAGTTTGACAACCAGGTTATGGCACTTATAAATCTGATTGAAGATAAATGGACACTTGTCTTTCACTTCCTTCCTGCCTTCTGGGAGGAGAGGAACTAGAGAGGTCAAAGCAGCTTTAAATGTTTCATTTTTTAAAAAAAACTGTTCAAATTCACGGGAGGTCTACACTCGATTAATAAGGTCACCAGCAGAAGAGTGATCTGCCTGCTTTGTTCAATATTATAGGAGAAGAGTCTGCCCTTTGCCCCTTGGGATGGATTTAGAGAGTGTTTAGATGAAAGGCAAAGTTACCAATGACAGAATGTTGAGGAAATCCCTCCTTGAGAGTCTGGAAGAACCAGCAGCCAAAAATTACCCTTAGATTTCTTTTTTTTTTTGGGGGGGGGGGGGAGGGTTATATGTACATATAAAATTTGAAAATGTAAGCATAAAATTTGAAATGTGCATCAGGCAGAGTGCATAGTAACACATAAGTTTCACCCCACCCCTCCCAGAAGCAACCACTATTATTAGTTTCTTATGTATCCTTCCAGAGATATTCTATGAACATACAAGCAAATAATATGCATACACTTAACACTAACAGGAGCATCTTGTACATGCTCTTTAACCTGAAAATCTGCCCGAATCAGCAAATACAGATCTGCCTCCCTCTCATTGACTGCTGAATAATATTCTGTTGTGTGATGTAGAATTTATCTGTTCTTTGTTGTTTCCTATTGTATCATTATAGCCAGTACGGCAGGGCATGACCTTGAATAGCTGTTCACGCCTGTTCTAATAGACTGTGGGCTACATTTCTAGACAAGCCATTGCTCAGCAGAAGGGTAAGTGATTTTTTCATTTTTATGATTTGGCCGAATGGCCTAGGAAAGTATACAAATTTACATTCCCACAAGCAATATAGAAGCATGACAAATTCCACAAAATCTCATCAGCTCAATAGCTTATCAAACTAGAACCATATATTATTTCCATGTATGTTACATGTTTCTGTCATCATTTAACATATAAAGAAAAGTATACAAATAACAAGCATACCAGTGATGAGTTATAGCCAGGTGGGCACATCTGTATTACTAACAGCAGCCCAAGAACTAGAATCCTCCCAGCACTTCCACGCATCCTTCCTCGGCTTTCTTCTCAAGATTCTTAGGTCTGGAAGAAGGAGGAGAAGAGTTCAGACCTCCCATTTACATACACAAATAAAAATGACAATTACACAAATAAAAAGAGATCAGTGGACAATGTAAGCATTCCTCACCCCGACTATGAAACAAGCATTAATTGAGATTTGATTCTACTCTGTGTAAGGCTCTGTGCTGAGAACAGAAAGACTACAGGAAAGAAAATACAATGTCTTCTGTACTCAAAAAGACGGTTCAGAGAAGAAAGTTGCACAGCCCACTTTTCCACAAAATGAGACAAAAGAGGCACTAGATAAGAGTGTGAACAGCATACCATTGGTATGTTAAGAAAGAGCCTGCACTACAAACAATAACCTATATTGCAATATATTATAATATAGAGCCATCGACCTCATGAATGTTTACATCATGCTTCTATACAGAACAGGATTCTACCAGGGACAGAACTGGAGTTAACAAGGGTCAATTACCTGGTAGTCCCCAATCTGTCCTTCCTTCCACACAACTTCCTGGAAGCATAAATTAAAAATGGTGGTGAATTATGGTTAAGTTAGGCAATCTGATTCTCCAGGTTTTTATTTTAATGTAAACTTCTCAACAAAGTATAAAAATGCATAGATCCTACCTACATGAATAAATAATTCAATGAATCATCATAAAGTGAACAAACCCATGGGATAAGCCCCCAGATCATGAAATAGAGCAATTCCAGACCCTAAAAGCCTTTATAGTCCTCCTACTAGTTAGAACGGACTCCACAATGAAATAGGATTTCTAACATCTAGATTAGTTTTGCCTGTTTTTGAGCTTTATATAAATGGAATCCAATAATTTAATCCAATGACATAATAATTTATGTCCAGCCCCTTTTACTCAACATTATGTTTGAGATTTTCATCCAAGCTATGTGGTTATTCCTTTTCATTGCTGTATAGTGCCCCATTATATACAAATACTACAATATGTTTACACACTACTGCTGATGAATACTTGGTTTGTTTTCTGGTTTGGAGCTACAACCAAAAATATTTCTGTAACTGCTCTTGTATGTGTCTTTGGTAAACCTAAGTATGCATTTCCATTATGCATAACTCCTGGGTTATATGGTAAGCATAGGTTTGGGTTTGGAAGATATTGTCAAGCGGTTTGTCAAAACTGGCTACACCAACTGACACCTCCACTGGCAGAATATGGAGTTCCAGTCCTTCCACAATCGCACCAACATGTGGTATTTTTGTGTCTTTCATTTTAGTCATTTTAGTAAGTGTGTAATAACATAACATTGCAGTTTCAATTTGTGTTTTCTTTAACACTACTGAAGTCAAGCACCTTTTCACTTGTGTATTAGCTATTAGAAATCCTAGTTTGTGGGGGCTCCTGGGTGGCTCAATCAGTTAAGCATGTTAAGCATCTGACTCTTGATCTCAGTTCAGGTCTTGATCTTAGCATGAGTTCAAGCCCCACATCGGGCTCCACACTGGACAAGGAGCCTGGAAGGAAGGAAGGAAGGAAAGAAGGGAGGGAGGAAGGAATCCTAGTTTGTGAAGTGTCTATCCATGTATTTTGCCCACTTTTCTATTGATTTTTCAACCTATTTCTTATTGCTTTGAAGAAGTTCTGTATATAGTCTGGATACAAGTCATAGGATTTTTTTGTTGGTGGTGAATGTTTATATTGAAAACATGTTTCCCACTCTGGCTTGTCTTTTAACTCTCTTAATAATGATTTTGAATGAACAAAAGTCCTAGTTTTAATGTACGGTTGGTCAATTTTTTTCATTAGCGGCTAGCATTTTTAATGTCCTGTTTAAGAACTCTTTATTTACCTCAAGGTCATGAATGTATTAGTCCATGTTTTCTTCTAAAAGTGCTACCGCTTACCTTCCGCATTTAGATCTGTGATGGATTTCTGTGTATGATGTAGGGTAGTCCTCAAGTTTGTTTGACTGGATGTTCCCTCCTGATATAGATGTGGGCAGATGTATCTTCACAGGGCTGGGGCTTCCAGAGTCTGGCTTTGGGAGGGTGTTTTCCTCGCAAGCATCAGCCAAGCTGATATTCACGACTAGCCAAGCTGATACTCAGGACTACACTTCTCACCAGGGATATCCAAGTAGATAGCGAGCTTGCATTATATGTTTTGGAGCACAAACAAAGCCCACTTGCTCCAAAATACTTACCTACAGGTCTCTCAGTTTCCTTGAAATTTCTACCATGTGAAATACTCCATGAATTAAGAGTATAACATGGTGGGTGCCTGGGTGGCTCAGTGGGTTAAAGCCTCTGCCTTCGGCTCAGGTCATGATCTCAGGGTCCTGGGATGGAGGCCTGCATCGGGCTCTCTGATCAGCAGGCAGCTTGTTTCCTTCTGTGCCTCTGCCTGCCTCTCTGCCTACTTGTGCGCTCTCTCTCTCTCTCTCTCTCTCTGTCAAATAAATAAATAAATAATCTTAAAAAAAAAAAAGAGTATAACATGGTAATGACTATATCCATTCTATTCCAAAGAGCACTGGAGAAATATGGAAGAGAGATGCTTTAAGAACTTTTATCCAGGTGGTTCTCTTAACATGGATGTATTCTTCCTGAAAAGGAGGGAGGGCTCATTAATACTGTGCCTGTGAACGAAGAGGTAAGGACTCATTTACTAACTAATTTAGCAGTCACCTACGATATCGGTTCCAGGGTCCACAACCAGTAGAGTAGGTGAGTTTGAGAGTGATTTGGGAAGGGGGAGTTGGTGGTGGGCAAGGTTCCGAATGTGGGATATGGATTTTTTTGGTAATAGCTCAACTCTGGAAGCCATAAACAAAACTTTCCCTAGAGGAGAGATGAGTAAAACACAGTAGGGGATATAGTGGAGCAGTGTTTTGCCACGTAAAAAGGGGTGGACTTACAGCTTCGTGTGCTAAAATGGACAAAGCAGACTGAGCAAGCTGGAGGAGGGAGTGCAGGCATTCCCAGAGTGGTGGGAAGCGGGTCCGGGGGTCTGGCAGGGATGCAGGGGGAATTAGCAATGTGTTATATATTTGCTGGCTGTGTTTTTACATTATAAGGATCTCTTCATCTGGGTTAAAAAGGAAGTATGAATGCATTCTAGAAGAAGATAGGTCAGTCCAGGCAGAGTAACAGAGGAATGATGGGGACCGAGAAACCGAAAGAAGAGATACAGGTCTCACTCACCTTGGGAGAGAGAGGGAAGGAAGACTTTGAGACAGGCATTCCCAAAGAGGAGAAGGGCATAAAGGGCATACCTCACATATCGTGAGATTCTGTCTGGTGTGCCAGATTTCATGTGCAAGAAAACAAACAAACAATCATCTCCCGGAAATGCAGGGAGAGCCTGTGGCTCCCCACACAGCAGGACGAACCCCGGAGCCCTACAGCAGCCTCAGGCAACTGCTCCGCACACTGGGAGGCATCTCTTCAGAGCACTGGCATGCTATTTCAAAATCCAGGGCTTGTTCGGGGAATAACGTGACGTCCAGAACATATCGGTGGACTGGAGGTCAGGAGACCTGTACCCCAGCCCTGTCATTAACTGTCCGTGGGACTTTGGTGATTCGAGCGACCTCTTTAGATCTTATTTTTCTACTCTATCGTCCAAGGGTGCCCAGTAAGATGAGGTCTCAGCTTGTCCTAGCTTTCATGCCTATCAGCTTCTACCTCAGAGCCTCTCGACTCTTCCCAAGATGGACAGATGTCACTACTTCAAAACAAAAAGGAGTCTCTTAAAAAACTTGTTCTCTGAAAAAAAACCCAAAAAACTTTGAAGTTGGAGAGCAATAGTCTTTTGCCAAAAAAAAGAGAAAAAAAACAAAAAGAAAACAAAACAAAATAAAACATTTAACACACACACACACACACACACACACACACACAGCAGGACAAAAGCAATCCCATGCTTCACAGAAGGCCGTAGAAAGCAAACTCAAAGTTTCTAAGCAGGCCACATCCAGTGTATTCAGACAGAGGAAATGGGGAGGTTTAAAAAAGGAGGGGAAGGGAAGACCAGAGCTGGGAGGTAGGCGTAGGAGGCAGAGGAATGCTGGCTCAGTTTCTGGGTTGGTTGGTAACATTGCAAATAAATGCAAATTTTCTGATGCCAAGAGAAAACCTGTGAAAGAAGAAAAGGCCAATCTTTCCATCCGAATTTGATTATATTTTTATTTGTGCATTTCTAAGAGAGGAAGTGAGGAGGAGGAGGGGACTGGAAGATTTGAAGGTATGGTCTGATCAGTGTCACCAAGCAGAAGGTGTCAAAGAGGTGAAAAATAGCTGGGTGAGGGGGATACTTGGTTTGTATCCAGGCCCAGTGGGGTGTGTGTGTGTGTGTGTGTGTGTCAGAGAAAGGTTTAAGCAAGAGAAGAAGTTGTGTGGCTTGTCAGGATGGCCGTGCTGTGGGATAAAGGAGGAATTGGACAGCTTCAAATGTTGACCAAAAAAGTAGGAGGGGATGGCTTAGACTCATGAAAATATGAAGTTAATTGACAATATGAAGAAAGATAACAGTGAAGGATGAGGGAGAAGTTAGCCTTGGTTTCCTCCCCTGTGTAATGGGATGTCACACCAATTGGAAAGGCTATACCCATCAGATGGGATGCCCCAGTGCTCTGTGCATACCATGCACTTGACACTCACTGAATGTTGGCTTTATTTCATTTTGTCACTCACATTTGTCACAGAGACAAGTGAAGTGCTCTCCAGAGTTCAACTCTAAAAGTGAGAGTCGATGATCGCCAGCATAGCAAAGGACACTTGGGGCCAAAGATGAAGCTTTGATGCAGACACTTTCAACATGAACTAGAAATAATGGAAAATCAAGTTTTATATTTTGAGGCAATGAAAGACATCTCCCAAAGATTGTGACATCCTCGATAGGAGTTCTCCCAGGAAGGAATAATAACTAAGCCATCAAAATAAATGAAGATACACACAGGATAGACCTACAACTGGTAGGATGCCAGGTAACCCTAACTGCTCCTGGAAATATCTAGCCTATTCATATTTTCCTTCAGCTTTCATGACTCTTAATTGATTCAGTATGCATGTTTTTCATGTTCCTTATTTCCTTCTTTATTACTCATTACATGTCCCTGGATGAGTCACATGGCCTTCCTGACATTAGTTTCCTGGGCTGAACTTGAATAGAACTCAAGGTCCTTCTCAGCTTGGACAATCTTGCATCCATGTTTGGGCATGGTGGGCCTAGGCACATCCTTCTCAGTCATCTCTAGACCCCAACAACTTATCCTAGGAAATGCTACCATGACTCTAATATCAGAACCAAAGGAATACACCAAAGTGGTTGTGGAGATGTTGACTTCCAGGTAGTCGGTGAATTAGTGAACTTCATCTCTCTCTAGGGATGGCTTTTTTTTTTTTTTTTAGGATTTTATTTATTTGACAGAGAGAAACACAGCCAGAGAGGGAACACAAGCAGGGGGAGTGAGAGAGGGAGAAGCAGGCTTCCCGCCAAGCAGGAAGCCCGATGTGGGACTTGATCCCGGGTCTCCGGGATCATGACCTGAGCCAAAGGCAGTTGCCTAACCAACTGAGCCACCCAGGCGCCCCTAGGAATGGCTTTAATTGCCCTTAGGTCCCAAGCCCTATTATAATCATGGGTTTAATTGGGAAAAAAGCAACAACATGCGATTCAAGCTATCTACGTTCAAGGGAGTAAAAAGAAGATGAGAGCAATATAAGGACTTAATTTTGAATACATAAGAAAGTATAAGTGCATATTTACATGTGCCCTCATATGTCCTCATCACACAGGTGTATGCCTTGAATTTCCTAAACTGTAGAGAACAATATGGAGGGAAATTAGGGCAAAGAAAAAACACAGAAGTCAAGAAAACAAACTGAGAGTGGAGAAAGGAGCAGAAGTGGAAGATATAGACAGGAAGAACATCTCTCTTATATTCCGAAAAGTCCACAGAATTGTAGCTCACAAGTTTGATAGCACAGTTTTGAATTTTAACTATTTAACATTTTAATGACAAGTCAAAAAGATAAACAAAATTACTAGTTCAAACTGATGGCTCTTTACAAGTGTGTCCTTCTATAAGAAACCTGAATTTATGCAAAAGGTTCATTTGGGGGATAACTGGGATTTTTTCATGATTTTTAAAGAAATTTTAGGAAAGTAGTTTCCACAGGGAGATTTTTCCAAATGTTTTGAGAGTAGAATAAACAGTTAAGCCAAAGTTTTAGCTTTAATTTCATTTATATGTATTCAAATATAAAGATAAAACATTACTGAAATGAAAGCATAAGCCAGTGAAAAAAGTGGAGTATATATATATCCAAATTGATATTTCATTTAAAAAATCAAAAAATCTAAATATTAAATCATAAGAAAAATAATTATACTTAGGGAAAAAATTCTTTCTTAAAATGTTCTCCATCTTCCTCTCCCATGTTTTCTTAGGAAGACAAACCACATGTTCTGTAACAGAGAACAGAAATACTCTAATACTCTCGTTACCTTTCAGAGGCACTGAAACATAACCCTCTTGTTCTATAGCATTTGCTTAGCCTAAAAGGACTTTAATACCAAATTACTTCTAAGATTATTGGGATATTAAAGAACTGAGAATAGGGACACCTGGGTGGCTCAGTCGTTAAGCATCTGCCTTTGGCTCAGGTCATGATCCCAAAGTCCTGGGATCGAGTACAGCATTGGGCTCTCGGCTCCACGGGAAGCCCGCTTCTCCCTCTCTCATTCCTCCTGCTTCTGTTCCCTCTCTAGCTGTTTTTCTGTGTCAAATAAATAAAATCTTTTAAAAAATTTTTAAAGAACTGAGAATCAACTTTTTAAATCCCTAAAGATCTAAAACTCTGTCAAATCTGTCAAATTCACAGTTAAACAATGCTCTAGTAAGTTTATCAGATTTGAAAGCTAGGTGAGCAGGAAATGTTAGGGAGGAAAAGGTGTGATGGTATTTTACCCTCAAACACCCAAATTAATTAGACTATTATTTAGTTTCTAAAACAAGGAAGTATAAAAGAGAGTTTGCAAACTCTAAATTTTCTAAATTATATTTTAATATGTGAATGATACTCATTAGAATCTAAAATGGTAGAGCTTCCAAATTTATTACTAAGGGTTTGTTTTGTGTTATATTTTCTTTTCTTTTTTTTAAATACTTTATTTATTTGACAGAGAGTAGAGAGAGCACAAGTGGGCAGAGTGGCAGCAGAAGGAATGAGGGAAGTGGGCTCTCCGATGAGCAGGGAGGCCAATATGGAGCACAATCTCAGGATCCTGGGATCATGACCTGAGCCAAAGGCAGCCGCCTAACCAACTGAACCACCCAGGCACCCCATGTTTTGTGTTATATTTTCATTAATAGTAAATTAATATGACCGTGAGTAGTAAGTTGATTTTCCTTTTAAGGTAACACTTTTTCAGGGGCGCCTGGGTGGCCTAGTCGGTTGAGTGTCCAACTCTGGATTTCTGCTCAGGTCATGACCTCAGGGTCATAAAATCAAGCCCCTGTGTCAGGATCCATGCTAAGCAAGCAGACTGCTTGAGATTCTCTCCCTCTGTTCCTCTCCCTGCTTGTGCAAGCTCTCTTTCTTTCTAAAATAAATAAATAAATCTTTAAAAATAAGTAAAACAAAATAATACTTTCTCTCTTCTCTCCAAATTTTTGACTTAACCATGTAGTTAGCCTGTTCAGGATTACTATTAACATGATTTATATATCCCCCAAACAATAATTAGTCTAATGCAGCAGTATCTAAATAAAACTAGATCATTTAAAAGCTAATAAAATGTCAAAAAAAATCATTTTCCCTTAAATCTTACCAAAAAAAAAAAAGCAGATTTCAGTTTCTTAACAGTCATGTCACAAACAAAAGGCTGTATTACTCAAGAAGACTGCTGAGGGATGAAAAACCACCACCCTCTTTTAGGCAAGCAAGATTATGACGTTTGCAAAATTTCTTAGACCTGTCAGGCCAGGGTAACACTGGGAAATAGTGCTCAGCTGATGCAGCTCACCAGCCTTGCAGCTCTAGAGCTTCCTCACTCCCGCACCCTGAGGACCGCAAATACAGAAGCAGGAAAAAGGGTGGGAAACCGGAAGTGGGCTTCTAAAGGACAACTTCCGGTTCTTGTCCAACCCCTTCCTGCCCCAGGTAGTTCAGCTGAAAACTGGTTGCCAGCAGGCATGAAGTCTGCCCCTCAGGGACCTGTCTTCAGGTCATATGCTTTTGTCTCATTCCCAACTTCCAGCTCTTCCATCCTGGAGTACCACCATGTGATTTGTCAAGCTCACTAGTGTATGATACTAAAGAGTCTGTAATAAATTTGCGCTGATTTAAAAAAGAACCCTATTCCCAAGCAAAGTGCAAATGAGAGATAACAGGTTGCCTTTCTGAGGAGATATTTGCATTTTCACAGAATATGAAAGCAAGAAATGAATAGTCTAAGATGCAAACAGGCTCTTAATCAGGGTTTAATAACTTGGATGCACATTAGAATCTTGTGGGGAATTTCAAAAAATATCAATGCCGGAGTTCCATCTCCACAGATTCTTTCATTGGTCAGGGGTGAGGCCTCAGCGCTGGGATTTCTAGAAGCTCCTGAAGGGATTTTAGTGCACAATGTTGGGATCTCTTGATCTGAGATATGTAGAGTGAGAGAGTACGACCCTGAAACTGGGAGGTGAAGGCTGCTGAGCACTTGGGGGTAGTCAGGAGGAAGACGCTGTTGCCAGGACTGCTCTATCAGACAGGAGGCTGATCTGGAGCCCCACTTCTCAAACTTTAACATGTACACTCATCTGTTGGGGTCTTGTCAAAGCGAAGAATACAATTTAGGAGGTCTGGGTGGCTCCTGAGATCCTGCATTTTTTTTTCCCTCCAAAGATTTTATTTATTTGACAGAGAGCAGCACAGCTAGAGAGGGAACACAAGCAGAGGGAGAGAGGGAGAAGGAGGCCTCCCACCTAACAGGGAGCCCAATGCGGGGCTCAATCCCAGGACCCTGGGATCATGACCTGAGCCTAAGGCAGACAATTTATGACTGAGCCACCCAGGCACCCCAAGATTCTGCATTTCTGACAAACTCCCAGATGATGCCCATGCTGCTTGCTGATCCAGAGGCCACATCTGAGTGGCAAGGATCTTGATGATCTTGAAGATCCCTTCTAATCCCAAGATTCTAAGACTCTCTGAATTGAGAGCAACAGGATCAGAGGAGGAGGTATTTTTCCAGAGAGGAAGTCTGAAAGCTTGAACCACAGAGTATTCTATTTGCCTATCCCTGAAATGATGACGTACAAAACTTCCAGGAGCATAACTTCCTCCTTGTACAGCTGGAGGATCAGGCTGCTGCAGACCCAGTGGAGAAACAAATGTGCTAAAGAAACACTTCGGAGGTCAAAGGGAACCAAGGAGCCTATTCAAACACACTCCTGACTAGACTTGGTGTAAGATGGAAATTGAGGCATAAGAGTGAGATATAAAAAGGTGGGAACAAGAAGTGAACATGTGACATTTAAGTATATCAGAAGGTTTCAAACACGTTACAGTTTACATCTTAAAAATTGTGAAACTAAACCATGTTTGGACAAAAGAACTAAAGATAAATGTAACTTTAGGTGAATTGATACATTAGTTTGGGATGATCTATTCTTTAAAGCAATTTTAAAAATACAAAATGTGGGGGTGTGGCTGGGTGGCTCAGTCAATTAAACATCTGCCTTTGGCTCAGGTCATGATCCTAGGATCCTAGGACTGAACCCCGAGTTGGGCTCCCTTCTCCCTCTGCCTGCCACTCCCTCTGCTTGTGCCTTTCTCTGTCAAATAAATAAATAAAATCTTTAAAAACTTTTAAAAAAAGTATTGTTTTTATTCTAAATAAATTTTAAAGTCAGGGATCCAATAAAATGTTTTACCTCTGAGGTTCTTCGTTATCAAATAGTCTATCTAAAGGGAGTATCCCCTTTTGGACCATTGGTTTACCCAAGAGATTCTTATCTGTGCTGAGATCATGACCATGCACCATCATCGGATGAAGATGAGGATATAAACTGCAACTGGAGAAGAAACAAAATCTAGAGTCAGAAGGAGTCCCCTCATGGAACATCTGAAGCCAGTGATTTCACAAAAATGCCCTAAGTGTAGCTACACGGTAGTGCAGTAACTATCAAAGGCCTCTCGGATTCTTAAGAGTGGTCAGATCAGTGTTTTTTGTTTTTTGTTTTTTTAAAAAGATTTTATTTATTTGACAGAGAGAAACACAGCCAGAGAGGGAACACAAGCAGGGGGAGTGAGAGAGGGTGAAGCAGACTTCCCGCCGAGCAGGGAGCCCAAGGTGACACTGGATCCTGGGACTCTGGGATCATGACCTGAGCTGAAGGCAGTCGCTTAACCAACTGAGCCACCCAGGTGCCCCAGATCAGTGGTTTTTAAGATGGTGTCTGGGGACTTCTGGGTGGTCTCTCTTTGAGACCTTTCCAGGGACTCTCTCAGGTTAAACTTATTGATGATACTAAGATTTAATTTTTGCCTTTTTGACTTGCATGAGTCATAAGTATGTGGCGGAGAGTTCCAGAGGCTGTGTGTCATGTCATATCACATTTCTGCACAAGCAGGTGGGAGAATGCAGCCCTCCATTAAATCTGATGTTAAAGAGATGTGTAGAAATGGGAAACAATGTTATTGTCACTAATATTTTATTTTGAAGAATACAGTTATTTTTCATTAAAATATGGTATTTACATGAACATAATGGGTTTACTTAACTACTTTTTAAAATACTTTTTAATTTCTCAGCTTTAATTTTGATTTTTTTAAAAGATTTTATTCATTTATGACAGGGAAAGAGATAGTGAGAGAGGGAACACAAGCACAAGGGAGTTAGAGAGGGGGAAGCAATCTCCCCATCAAGCAGGGAGCCCAACACAGGGCTCAATCTCAGGACACTGGGTTCATGACCTGAGGCAGACACTAAACGACTGAGCTACACAGGCGCCCCTCAGTTTTTAATTTTTATGACAGTAAATATCAACAGATATAACCCATGTCAACAAAAGCTCTTTGGTGTCATCAGTAATATTTAAGAATGTAAAAGGTCC
Source organism: Spilogale gracilis (assembly GCA_004023965.1). Taxonomy (NCBI): domain Eukaryota; kingdom Metazoa; phylum Chordata; class Mammalia; order Carnivora; family Mephitidae; genus Spilogale; species Spilogale gracilis. The sequence goes on along the minus strand of PITA01008189.1, from coordinate 37,034 downwards.
TGAAACGACAAAAAAAGAAAGAAAGAAAAGAAAAAAAGAAAGAAAGAAAGAAAGAAAGAAAGAAAGAAAGAAAGAAAAAAGAAAGAGAGAGAAAGAAAGAAAGAGAGAAAAGGTTTAAACCGTTAGTATAGAGCCTTGTTCCCAAGTTTGGTCCACGGACTGGCAACACTGGTTTTGTTCTCAAAGTATGGTTCAACAGACCATAATCTTGGTGCCACCTCAGACCTATTGAATGAGAACCTACATTTTTGTAAGGTCTCAAAGTGATTCATGTGCAGTTAGGTTGAAAAGCACTGGACTATAGTTTTGTTTTGTTTTGTTTTGTTTTTTTTTTTAAGACAGCACAAGCAGGGGGAGCAGCAGAGGGAGAGGCAGAAGAAGGCTCCCTGCTGAGAAGGGAGCCCGATGCGGGACTCGATCTGAGGACCCTGGGATCATGACCTGGGCCAAAGGCAGACGCTTAGCCATCTGAGTCACCCAGGAACCCTGGACTATAGTTTTTACTTACTCTGTCAATCCTCATCTTGATACCACACACAATGATGAAAAATGTAGCTTCTTTGAATTACATCTTAACTACTCCCTAAGTGGGTGAAGTTGGGTGAACTACATAGCCATTTTGTACCTCGGTTTCCCCATGTGTAAAGTGGGGAAAATAACAATACCTAGTTCACAGAGTTGTTGTGGAGATAGAAGCACTGAGATATGTAAAGGTGGAGAACCATGCCTTGCCTGTAAGCAGCACTCCATAAATACTGAGAGCTGAGTAGATCTTCTGAAAGTTCTAGCTGCTATTCCTCCTTCAGGGAGGGTACAGATCAGCGGGAAGACATAGATCCCGGAAGCTGCCATACAGCCACCAGGGGACTCCTGGTGTGTTCAAAAAGGCAGCAGGAGCCCCGGGGCTGCGCTAGGAAGCCAAGGATTTTATTCTGAAACTGCAAGGCTGATGGGCATTTTCAAACAGACAAGCATGGAGAAGGCATATTCCATAGTAAGAAGAGCAAGGGAAAAGGCAGAGAAACTGAGGAGAATGTGACATGATTGAGGAACTACGTTTTCCTCACCACAGGCCTTCGAGTTCGAGGAAGGACCTAGAGGAAATTGAGGCACAGAGAGGTTAAGTAACTGGCCCAACATCAGGAGCTAGTAAGAGAAGTGGTCAGGATCTAAAAAGCAGGTGGGCTCCCAAATCCATGTAATTTTCCAATACGTAAAATAGCCTCTGTCCATGATGCCAGTGATCAGAGATTTCTGAAATTTGTTTTATGGCTAATAAGTGACCTATGTGTGCAAATGTTCTAAGTTCTCTATTTGGTGGGTACTGGGTTCTATATGCTTCTATAAGTTAAATTTATTCATTGTACTATATTCAAATCTGGATGGAATCCAATCAGGAAGGGTTTAGTTGCTAGACAAAGGAATCTAGATATCATAAGGGAGCCCTAGAGACTTGTTTTGGTGTGGGGGGGTGGTGACTCTTTAATTTCAAGATTATAAAGTTTGGTCCATTGGATGTTGTGGCAAATTATATTCATGCAAAGTGATATAATGATGAAGGTCTTCTAAGAAGACAAGAAAAAAAACATCAACAACAAAAAAGGGGGTGGAGAAAAAAACCTGCCTCAAAGAGCATGAAACATGAGCCAGACCCTGCTGAAAGTGTCAGCATTCACAAGCAGAAGGCTTTTCCTACATCCATGGGTTGGGTATTTTTCTCAAAGGATTGCTGAACAGAGGAAGACTCTTTGTTAAATTCTACCTGGGGATCTGGGGTTTAAATTGATCCTTAGGTCACGAGACCTCTGACCAACAGGTGTACATGATTCCAGTATCAGAAAAATCAGTTTAAAAACCATGGTGGATCCCGGAAAAGTCTTCGAATGGGCTATCTACAGACGTTCCTTTCTCCTTTCCCCACAGAGCTGTGAACGAGTGAGTTGTAAAGGTAAAGCCTCCGCAAATGCCTTCCGCTGCCCCCTCTGCAGCCTGAACCCACACCCTTTCACACTTCAGGAAAAACTGAAAGGGACCTTCCCCCAAGAAACTTCCATTAGTGGCTGGCAAGAGGGATGGGCTTCCCATCTGCTTCTGAAGGGGCAGTTGTCCATCCACATAAGAAGGAGGCAAATCAACACATACAAGTAATTAAAGTAAGGTAGGGGGGAATCCATATTAAAGGCAAAATATAGGGACATTAAAAAGATTAGCAGTTGTCGGGGCTGCGGTGGGAGAAGGGGGATGTATTTTGTGGGGTACATAGAACTGTGTTATGTATCAACTGTGGTTACCCAATTATAGAGTTTGCCAACGTTTTTAGAACTAGAAATTGTATGTAAATTATACCTCAATTAGCCAGATGTTTAAAAGATTGCATATCATTTCTTTTCTATTCTTTAATTTTCTTCTCTCTATATTTCCTTAACATTCTTTAATAGCTAATATTACCTGAGTGCTCAGTATTTGCCAGGTGTAAAGCTAAATGTTTACTATTACGCTGAACCATTTCAAATTGAAATTTCCATCAGTCAAAAGATGGCCAAATACCAACTATTTCATGTGCTTTAGACTTCATATTTACCACAACCCTCTGAGGTAGATACTATTACTATCTTCATTTTGAGGTACAGAATGAGGCTCAGGGTGGTTATAAGTAATTTCCCCCAAAACACAGTGAGGAGTGAAGCCATTTCCAAAAATATATATATGATTCGGGGAGCAAAGTGGTAAAACACAGAGATTCCCAAACGAAGAAAAAAGACCAACCCACAATATCATCACCCAAAACGATAACATCTTGGTCCATTATCATCAAATATTTTTCTAAGCTTTCAATAAAAATTATTCTGATGTTTTTTTAATAATTGAAGAAGAGAGATACAGACACTGAATAACTACAGTGGAGTTATAAATGGAGATTTTTGTCTTATTTCAGCTTGCCAGGCATTTTGATAATGGAAAACCAATTTAATGCTATTTTCTGCACTAACAGTTTTAATTTTTACAATTCATCTTCTCGTCTTCTCACTTTCTACCCCTTAATGGTGGAGTCAACGTCACACATTTAAGATGGCTATTGATAATTATTGCGAGTTTCCAATGCAACGGTAGCACTTAGAAAGAGCCTAAGAATACAGGTGTCCATGTAACTAATTACTACGTGAATTTATCTCCCGGGCCTCCTTATCGTCTCCCTCCTGTGAGTCATTGATAACTTGCCCCTCCAGATGAATTCACTTTGTCAGAAATAGAGAAAGAGCATTGTAGAGTTAATTCCAGCTGCCAGAGAACCTCAATAAGCCCCCAAGAGCCTTTTGAAAAATCAAAAAACTCTTAAAAAGGTCTTTAAAAGTAGTTTCTCATGTTTGGCCCAACAGAGTGATAATGCTTCTTTAAAGATAGTGGCGTATGAGCCAATCAATACACTATTAAGACACTGACAGCACTGAGATGGGATTACATGGTGAAGAAATTATGAAACCTTTAACTTTTCATTTTTAGCAATAAGAATTGAGGGAAGTGGCTTTTTAAAATTTATTTTTGTCTGAGTAGCCTTAGGTAATATAATTTTTTTTCATTTCAGATTAGGAAGTTCACCCTCAGTCCACATGTAGCCAAGGGATCAAGTTAACTCCATCTCTTTTTTTATAACATGACTTTATCCTCAAGTCTGGTCCAGCTTCCTGGTTTGGTGGGAAAAATACAACTACTCAACTCATAAAGACTTTTTCCAGTTATTGCCCTTCTTCCATTATTGAAACTGTAGGAGCTTAACCAGATTAATTTACAAAGTAATCTGGCTACACTTATACATTAATTTGAGGTTTGAAACACTTTCTAAATATCAGCGGTCTGTAAGAGATTGTTAAGGCTGGAAGGATCTGTAGAAGTCATTCCATTCCAATTTCATAGAAAATAAAATGGAGACTCAGAGAAGCTGACTTAAGACCACGCAGGTGGATGGATAATATTGGAGTTCAAAATCATCCTAAAACCCCAACCCATAGAATTAACTTAATGACTTTCTACTGTAAGTGTACCTTACGCAGCTTAAAAAAAAAAACAAAAAACAAAACAGAAGCCCAAGATGTACCTCAAACTAATTAGATGAGACCCTCTGGCATGGGACCCAGGCATCAATGTTTCTTAAACTTTGGAGGAAAGCCTGACGCTCATTCCCCCAAGTGCAGGGAATCACTGGGTAGAGCTTCTTGGTATTTTGAGTGTTCATTTTTATAGTCCGAGATCATCATTACTAGAAGCATCTGACGTGCATGCTTTTGAACAGACTCCAGATCAAATTTTGTCCTTTCAATTTTAATGACATGTGGAAGTCTTTAGCACTATTTTACAAATATTTTTAGCTCTCTGTCTTCCGGGTACTTGGTAAGAGTACATTTCTTGGCCCTTTGTGATTGGGGGGATGAGGGGACATATGATCAATGCTGGTCAGAGTTGAGAACAAAAATGACTTTGGGCTGGAGCATTTCATTCCAAGCCCTTTCAAAGTTCTCATTCTGTCACAATAATTAGCCGTGTTTCACAAAGTGGCCCTTCTGTAGTCCTGGGTCCCAGAGTGAAGTCAACACTCACAATGGATATGTCACATGGAGGAAAAAGAGATCTGGGGTTTTGTTTTGTTTTGTTTTTTTAAGGCACCGAGATTTTGAGGTTGTGTGTTACCAAAGGATAACCTAACCCATCTTGAAAGATTCACTACATAATCCTAATGTTACTATTCTGGGAAAAATAAATTATTTTTAAAGTTAATTTATTTTCTCCCCCAAAATCAGTATTCAAGATTTCATTGTGCTTTCCCCTTTTCTGCTGAGAATGGATAATGTCAAACTCAATTTTTGAAAGTTTTGTCTTGTTCCCAACACACTGATGGTGTTCTTTCCATGTATCATCAAAAGTCAACTAAAGGGGTGCCTGGGTGGCTCAGTTGGTTAAGCAACTGCCTTTGGCTCAGGTCATGATCCCAGAGACCGGGGATCGAGTCCCACATCGGGCTCCCCGCCGGGCGGGAAGCCTGCTTCTCCCTCTCTCACTCCCCCTGCTTGTATTCCCTCTCTGGCTGTGTTTCTCTCTGTCAGATAAATAAAATCTTAAAAAAAAAAAGTCAACTAAAAGAATCACACAGACGATTCCCAGATGTTCAGAAATGAGCTGTCTTTGAGAGACTTAAGTCTTTTTAATACATGCAGGGATTTCTCCTAACATTACTGCTGTTGTAATATTTACCAGTGGACTCACATTCGGCATTATGTTTGTCTTTTTATACCACTATGTTGTTGTTTTAAAATTGTTTAGAATTTTAAAAGTTTCCAATGGGGCCATTCATTTGCTATTAAAATTCAAACTGTTATATGATTTATGACCCAAATCACTAGCAGACAATCACTCTGGGGTCTGGAGAGAAGACCTCTAACTTACTTCTTGAGCTCAAATCTTAATATTCTTATTCCTGAATATAATATCTGCCCCCCTTTTTTCTTCCCTACAAGTTTTGGTAATAACGGGTCCACTGGAGCCCATGTATATGAAGGGACTGTCTTAGAGGAAAGGCTCCAACTCACCCTGCAGGTGGAAGAGGCAAAATGCACCTGCACCAATTATGGGCTTAATCCAGCCAAGATGGTCTCATGGGATGGGAAGAAATAAATTATGGATAAGTGAGGGTCAGAACCATGGGAATAAGTGGCTAAGAAAAGGCTAGGGAGACACCACACCAGTTCTAATAACCCCTAGCCAAATAATAATAGGTGAACTTCCCAAACAGCCAAACATATCTGAGAGAACAATGCAGCATTATTAGGGTGAAGTGGGGTGAATTTGTTGACCTAATAATGAATTATTATCTGGAGCCTTGTTACGCTGTGCTATAGTTATAGGTTTCTAAGGTCTGCCAAAGGCTTCTGTGAACTACCTGTAGTTTGCAGAGATTGCTACTCTCATTTTATGTAGTTGATGAAACAGATCCATTTTTAACATTTACCTTTATTCCTTTGAGTCCTCTGAGAAATTTCTTCCTGCCCCGAGGAACCAATCCCACAGCTCAACGGTGGCTCTACAGCCTCAAGAATAAAAAAAATGGGTGAAGGAAGGAGGTGAAGTTAGTTTGCAAAACAGTCAAGAACTTTCTAAGAATGCAATTTTTTTTCCTCTGAAGAGGGAATACATTTCATCTGCAGTTTGCTTCAAAATGTGATCCATGAGTGGTGATTGAGAAGTTACCGTGGTGTAGAGGAGAGACTATAACATCTAGAAAATGAAGGGCTTCAGATGCAACCAATTCTGCAACTGTGAGAAAATGAGATGTACTTTCAGACCTTAAGCTTTTTATTCTGTAAAATGGGATAATAATAAACCTACTCTATTTTAGCTATTGCTTTGAGATTCACCTGGATAAGATACTTTTCAAACTCTGGGCTTAATATTGTTATTGATATAAGAGTATCTGAAGGTTTAATCATAATCACTAATGAAAGTGGGTTTGGAGAAGCAATAATGGAAAATGTGATAATGATTGCTATTTACTTTTAAAATTCCAAAATTGACAGAGTTCTGGAAAAGTATATTAGTTTTAATAAATACTCTGAAGCTCTTATTGCCCAAGTAGGACTTGCACATTTCAGAGGTGTAATCTAGTAACTAATAAGTAGTCCATACTTCAGAGGCTATAAACACTCAGCTATCTTTATCCCATACCAGGAAGACTTTGCTAAGTAGCAAAATATGTATTAGTGATGGGTTTTCATTGCCAAAAACAGCATTGCTTAATATATGTGGATTGGGTAAGGCAGTGGTCAGAAAACCTCTTTTTTTAAAGATTTTATTTGTATTTATTTGTTAGAAAGTGAGAACACAAGCATGGGGAGAGGCAGAGGGAGAAAGAGAAGCAGGCTTCCCACTGAGCAAGGAGTCCAATGCGGGACCCGATCCCAGGACCCTGGGATGATGGACCTGAGCTGAAGGCAGCCACTTAACCAACTGAGCCACCCAGGCATCCCCAGAAACCTGTTTAGTAAAGGCCTGATGTTATTTTTGGCTTTGCAGGTAAACGGCCTCTGTCACAATCACTCAACTCCTCTAACTGTAGCACGAAACGAGCCTCAGACAATACGTAAATAATTGGGATGACGGTTAATAAAACTTTATTGACAGGCATACACCAGATTTGGCCTGTACACCAGAGTTTGTTAACTGCTAAGCTAGAATAGTGTAGAAACACTGCCTTTCCTTGAATGGACGGGGTTTAAAGACAAAAATCTCTTCACATATTAAAATTTTCCAAAGGTTGAGTTCTAAAATAGTCCTAAGTCCACTAAGGGCATGGAGGACTCTGGCAACTACAAGGTTAACTGTTTCTGTCTCTACAGTGTTATGCCATTTGCCCTGAACGTGCCATTTAAATGGGGAGTAATTGGAGTATCTAAAAGGGCAAAGATCTGAAGTCATTGAGTTGTGTGCTTTCATGCCTGTCAATTACCGTGGCAGCATGATCTGGCTGAGGCTTGCTTTTCTTACTTGTCGCAAGATGAAGGGCTTGGAGATCTGTGCTCCTCACCCGCCTCCGAGGATGGATACAGGTCCAACAGGAATAAGAGAACCCAAAAATTCTACGCTGTCGAATTGCCTTAGGCCAGTTCACAACAGAAGTGGAAAACAGACAGAAGGGAGACAGTATCACTGATTCTAGAGAAAGGCAAAAGGCAAGCAAAACAGCCCTGTTCCTGAGGTCACAGCTGCGCAGGCTTCTGTGTCATTCAGAACCTGGGCCTTCGGAGTCAAAGATGACATTATCTCTCTGCATGTCTTTGTGGCTGGAGAGACCTTCCCCAGATTTAAGAGCCCTTTCAACTCAGTGGAAGACAGCCCTTTGGCTGAGGGCAGCGATTACTTCCACAAAGGTTATTATTATGGGCAACTTTGCTGCTTCGAATCCTGGTGTGTGCTTGGAAGGTCTCCTTTCCAGCGGCTGGTCACCAGGCAGTATTTGCAACCCTTTTATAGGGCTTGTCAGGATTACGTGGAACAAAGTGTGTGAGGCCTGGCTTTTAGTAAACACTCCATAAACGGGAGGTGTTTATTAGTACCTCCCAAATATAATGAGGCTTCTGTCCCACAGAGACTTTGGGCTTTTTTTTTTTTTTTTTCAGTCTCTAGTCTTTCCCTTGTGATTTTGCTCACAGAATTCTATAATTTTCAGACAGAAAAGGGCATTCAAGACCATCTAACCCACTTTCTTAATTTAATTTTGAAAACCTGATCCCTGATTGGTGACAAAGTTTGAGGAATTTCCTTCTTATCTACACATTCCAATATGGAGACATAAACCACATTAAGACTTAAAGCAGGCTTTAAAATTAAATAGCCAACAAAAGGGAACTAGAATGCATTAATCTATTTCAACCAGAACATCGGTCAAAAAAGAGTTAAAATCTACTGAAAAATAAAACATGAAGTAACTTTCTTAACCGTCAAATTACTAAAATATAGATATTTCCTTTTAAAAGATTTTTATTTATCTATTTGTCAGAGAGAGAGAGAGAGAGGGAGGAAGAGAGAGCACACACACCAGCAGGGGAAGCGGCCGGCACAGGGAGAAGCAGGTTCCCTGCTGAGCAAGGAGCCTGATGCAAGACTTGATCCCAGGACCCTGGGACCGTGACCTGAGCCAAAGGCAGATGTGTAACCAACTGAGCCACCCAGGTGTCACAATATAAATATTAAAACAAACAAATAAACGACTCTTTCCTTCATCCTCTAGGATTGGGGAGCTCATCTATTTCATGAAATAATTTCTGAAAAAATCATTAAAGTTCATTCCTTCATTCATACATTCAATCAACACATTTTTATAAACTATCTACATTGTTAGGTTTTCCTCATAATGTTAGGACTCATAATTATAAACGTATAACTCCCAACACTCTATTTCCAGCCATAACCAGCCTCTCTCTTTGCATTTCCACGTCCTTCCCCAGTTGTGTAGAGATGACATGAACTTCATTCATTCAGTGGATATTCTTGGGGCCCCTAGTCAGAGTCAGTCATAATTCTGGGCAGAGGGGACACAGCAGTGAACAAGGCAGACACACCTCCTCTGGAGTTGAAGTTCTAAGAACTTTGCATAGTGTGTAGACCTTCATGCCTAAGCATGTCAAAAGTTAAATTCATTCAGATTCCACTAAGAGTTGTGAAGTTCATACCTTTTGCTGGTATTTTTGCATGCGTCCTCTCCTCCCTCACAAACACCCTCTAAAGTAAGCAGTGCTACCCTAATTTGTCCACAGTCCCACAGCTCTAGTAAGAGGTGGAGCCAGAACTCAAACGTAGGTCTTCTAACTTCAAGCGCTATGGGGTTGCTCTCTCTCTTTCTCTCTCCACATTTGTACAGTGATCTTTCTTTTCCAGGCGGCTGCCCTTCCCCAACCTGCACATTTCCTGCACCTTCAGCCAGGTTGGCCCAGCTCCCTCACTCCTCTCATACCTCCCCCTCCCCCAGCCCCCACTGCCTGTCTCTGCATCTTGTAAATTTGCTATCTTTACATCTAGGCTGTTGTATCTACTTAGCCCTCAGTTTGGCCCAGAGAGGCCAAACAAGTTGCTGGTTCTGTGCATCGTGGGAGTTCTCTGGGGGGAAGATTACCCTAGTGGCCGAATCCGACATAGGACATTGCCAAGACATTATGACATAACTGTAGTCCTTCCTGGTATCTATCCATGAAAAATGCCCCTAGCTTCTACTCCTTGGTATTCGGTTAACAGGCACTCTCACATGCACCAGATGGCATTACTGGGTGTATTTCCTCACTGGAACACCGTGATAGCCAAAGACTAGGAACTGCTTAAATGTCGGTTAATAGGGACTGGTTAAACAGAATGCGGGTACATGGGTAAAATGGAATACTATACAGAAAATGGAGGATGTTCCGTATGTATTGATAGAAAGATCTTCTAGACAGTGTTGTTATGTTAAAAAAAGTTCCAAAGAGTATTTATAGTATAATATTACATTTGTGTGGAAAATGAATATATACATGTTTATTTAAATACACCTAGAATACTTTTGAAATAACATACAGTTGACCTTTTTTTTTTTCCTGGTTGACTCTTGAATAACTCAGGTTTGAACTATGGAGGTCCACTTACACATGGGTTTGTTTTTTCAATAACTACAGTACAATAAATGTATTTTTCTCTTCTTTATCATTTTCTTAATAACATTTTCTTTTCTCTAGCTTACTTTATTGTAAAAACACAGCATATAGCACATATAACATACAAAATGTGTGTTAATCAACTACTCCTTATCAATAAGGTTTCTGGTCACAGTAGACTCTTAGTAGTTGGGTTTTTGGAATCAGTCACACGTGGATCTTCGATTCCATGGTGAGGGGAGGTCAGCACCTAACTGCCTTGTTGTTCAAGGGAAAACTATATAGGAAATGGGTAACAGTGGTGACTTCTAGAGAGGGAAACTAGGTTTCTAGAAGGCAAGGGAGAAAGAAAGACTTGCTTTTTTCACTAGATGATCTTTTATATTGTTTGGACATTATAAGCATTGTATTATCTATTCAACAATAAATTAAATTATTTTAACAATTAACAAAGAGGTACCCCAAAGAGATTTGGGCAGCTCAAGAACAAAGCCAATTTTAAGGGCCTTAGATGCTTCCCAAGCTCAAATACTGGAACCTAGGAATACTTGTTTTGTTTGCCCAGTGTCTCTTGTTAAAGCCTAAAAGTCGGGTGCCTGAGTGGCTCAGTGGGTTAAAGCCTGTGTCTTCAGTTCAGGTCATGATCCCAGGGTCCTGGGATTGAGGCTCGAATCGGGCTCCCTGCCTGGCAGGGAGCCTGCTTCCTCCTCTCTCTTTGCCTGCCTCTCTGCCTACTTGTGATCTCTCTCTCTGCCAAATAAATAAATAAATAAATAAATAAATAAATAATCTTTTTTTTTTTTTTAAAGGCTAAAAGTCAAACAATATCAGTGCATTAGCTACTGATAAGTAGATTGAGGTTTAAAAAGAATTGCATATGTTATAGATGTGATTTTAATTTGAATTTCCATAACCATCAACCTCATTAGGCTTAAGAACCCACTGCTCTCCAGTAATGTACAAGCAAATACTTAGAACATCATTAGGAGCCCATTAAAATAGAACCACAGAAAAATATTTTCCAGTCAAACAAATCAGGAAAAGCAAAGGAAAAGCAAAAAAAAAAAAACATTTACAGCTGAACTTAGAGCCAGAAGCATAGGCTTGACCACTGGTGATCCATCTCCTAAGTCATTTAATCACCAAATCTGATGACCACATCAAAATTTCTTTTTGTTTTCAAGCCAACTTGAAAAAACAAATACCTATTCTTTCGATGCCATGGCGTCTGCATTGGAAGAAATATCAATCTGAAAGAAAAGGACAGAATGCTGTTGAGTGTGCTATTGCTCGCTGCTTGAATTCTCCCAGGTGAAGAGCTGTGCAGCCACCTCTTCACACGACCGCGGTGGAGGGAAGCAAGGGCTGCTCCCCTCCAGGTCCTTCCCAGGATGGACATGGGTACAGTCACAGGAGAGCTGGAGAGAAGAACGCTGGGGGATAAGGGGCTCTCTTTCTGCTGAGGATCACAGAGCTAAAAGCCCAGGAGCCAGATGCCACCAGTTGGATGTAGAAAACTTTCTGAATGTTAACATCAACTTGAACATTAGCTTCCTCCCTACTTACCCGCCTACAGGAGCGCACCCATCCTAGACTGACTGCTGAAACAAGCCATTCACGTTGTTGATTTCCCACCCGCATCACAGTTTAATGTGAATTAGTGGGAGAGTGGGAGTAGAAAGGAAGGAAGGGGAGGAATCTGCCCCAAGCAGTCATTCAGGACCACAAGGTCCTTCTGTCTTGTGACCCCACTACCCCCACAGCAGTGACTCCAATGTTTTTGTGTGATGGAGCTCGCCGGGCAGTCTGGTGAAGCTTGAGGACCATTCCCACCTAACTGCCCGGGGGGCTGGGACAGGGAGCCCCAAAAGGGCAGGGTTTGGTGATGGATTACCCAGTCTCTGCCACAGGAGACTTTGTGATTCAAGAGAGTGGAAGAAAGTCCTGGAATAGTACATACTGTACCTTTCAAAAAGGAAACCATCTCCTACAAACAACAAGACTCTTTTCTAGAAACTTCGATTTGAAGGAAGTGGTTTCATATGAATGAACTTTTTTTAAAAAAAGGATTTTATCCCGGGCACCTGGGTGGCTCAGGTGGTTAAGCCACTGCTTTCAGCCCAGGTCATGATCCTGGAGCTCGGGATTGAGTCCCACATTGGACTCCCAGCTCCGTGGGGAGTCTGCTTCTCCCTCTGACCTTCTCCCTTCTCATGCTCTTTCTCACTCACTCTCTCTCTCTCTCAAATAAATAAATGAAATCTTTTTAAAAAAAAGAAAATGTAAAAGCATCATTATTAAAAAAAAAAGGATTTTATCCCAAATTTGGTAATTTGGATGCCAAGAAACCATATTTTTTTTAGAGATTTTATTTATTTGAGAGAGAGAAACACAGCCAGAGAGGGAACACAAGCAGGGGGAGTGAGAGAAGGAGAAGCAGGCTTCCCGCCGAGCAGGGAGCCCGATGTGGAACTCGATCCCGGGTCTCCGGGATCATGACCTGAGCCGAAGGCAGTTGCTTAACCAACTGAGCCACCCAGGCACCCTTAAAGATTTTATTTATTTGACAGAGAGAAACACAGCAAGAGAGGGAACACAAGCAGAGGGATTGAGAGAGGGAGAAGCAGGTTTCCCGCTGAGCAGGAAGCCTGATGTGGGGCTCGATACCAGGTCTCCAGGATCATGACCTGAGCCGAAAGCAGTCACTTAACCAACTGAGCCACCCAGGTGCTCCGAGAAACCATATTTTAGAATCTGAGCTCTAGGACAACCATTTAGCCTGGAAAAACTGGTTTGGAGTTGTCCAGTGGTCCCCCTTGGGCTGCTAGGTCTCCCTCTGGTGCTTCTGAACTGCCCAGGACTTTGGCAAAAACCAGTGGTTTGTTTTAAATATTTATTTATTTATTTATTTATTTATTTATTTATTTATTTGAGAGAGCGCACGCGCGCGCGCGAGAGAGAGAGAGAGAGAGAGAGAGAGCAAGCGCCTAAGTGGGAGAGGGAGGCAAGCAGATTCCATGCTGAGTGGGGAGCCCCACTCGGGCTCAATTCCAGGACCCTGAAATCACCAGGATCTGAGCCATAATCAAGAGTCAGAGGCTCAACCTACCGGGCCACCAGGTACCCCCTAATGGTTTAGAAGAGGGAAAAATATGTGCTTTTGGCAAGACTCTTCTGCATTCTGAATGTTCAGTAATTCCCTGTATCTGGGACACCGTGTGATTCTGACCTCAGAAATATTTATGCATACAGCAGGGCCAAGATGAAGAACGGCTGTCTGTCCTGGGCATTAGGATCTCCGTCCCCACTTAGCCTGCCTTAAAATGCCAGGGCTTCATTTTACAGCAAATGCACTTGCTCTGTTTCCAGTAGACAATCCGTGTGCCTTGTCCCTTCTTGGGAGCCCAGTGATTTTCCTTGTTCTCCTGTGTGTCAGAAGGCAGACTTCAGCAAATCCATTCACACGCTTGTTTTCACTATTTCCAGAGGTGGTGCCTCTTCTCTATAACCTGACAAGTCATACATGAAAAGAATGAACAGGGAAACTGTGATGAAGCCCCACAAGGGAGGTGGGCTGGCTTCACGGGGAATCAGTAGCCTTCAGCTCAGATCAGTGTTCAGAGCCATCAGTGCCTGCTCCCAGTGAGCGCCAGCTCGCTCAGCTGAGGGCCGAGTTCTCACCTCCTGTGTGATGACACACATGGAAAGTGACAGAGTGGCCTCTGGGAAAAACACCTCATTCCATTCCCAGACCAAGGAGAGGGGCCAAGAGTTGGACAGGTGCGTGGTGGCCACTGACACTATTTATTCTCAGAAAGCGTTGAATGCTTCAACCATGCTCTTCTGACATGACATTGGCATCTGCCCTTACTAATGAGGCCCCTGACATGCAGTTTATGCCGGAGAGTAAAAGAAATAACAGCCTTCCTTGCGCAAGCATTGATTAATAACATTATTTGTTCCATTGCAGTAGCGTCCAGAATAATACAAAGAATGGGAGAGCTTTATTTTTTAAATCTTCTGGGAATTCAAATACCAGCTTATTCAAAATTTAAGATGGCACCAAATGAGCTCTAGGAAAGGCTAAATGGATTTCACATAATTATATGTATATTTTATAAGTCCATTATACATACACGATAGATTTCACTTACTAATTATACTATTGCTTGTTACTTAGTTCATAGTCTAAAAATAATTCCAAGGACAATTTTTCAGAAACCCTAGTGGAAATAGTTTCTTGATTCTGTGTCACGTAAGTGATGCTCGCAGACAGGGAGCCTCATTTTCCCCGCAGTCATTAGAAAGCATGGCAGGCTTATATTTAAACATGTATGAAGCATACGCAGGAACGCACACAGAGTTTGCCGCATCGAATGCAACCCAGATTGTCCTGGACTTGGCAGAGCTTTGGTCAAGGTCAAACACTGTGGTTGTGTCTGGGGCGGGCAAGGGTTTAAGTCCCTGATGCCTGTGTGTTACCTGGATTGGCCGGCTCGCTAACTAGCATGAAGCATATTGTGGAAATAGCCACCTCTCAGCTACCGTGAAGCTCCTGTTCAGCTATTGAATTATCCAAAACCTCCACACTGGTTCCCCCCCCCCCCACCAATCAGGATTAGCCCTAGAAGGAGATGATGTAATCTGCAATTTTACCCCTTTACAAGAGTTTCAGTGGGCAGATACAAAAATCCACTGGGGATGGGAGAGAGAGAACTGTTAGCTTGTTATTGTGATTCTATTCACTGAAACTGATTCGTTGTTATAGTCAGTAATCAAATGTTTCCCGTATGTGCAAAACAACTGCCAGTCCTCAAAGTACTTTCTTTCTCTCCTCACCTCCTTCTTTCCCTCGTTCTTTCTTTCTTTGTTGGCCCACTTCCTTCCAAGACAGAGAGGTGCTAAAAATCAGCAAAGGCAATGCCTCCTTTTCATTTACCAAGTATGTGTGCTCATATACACTTCCCAATTGGATCCTTGCAAGAAGGTCAGGATTTCCTTATTTTTTAAATGAGGAAATTGAGGGTCAGGGAGGCTAAGGGACTTGTCCAAGGCCACACAGCTAATAAAACAGCCGGGATGAGATTCAAATACAGGTTTTGTGATTCAGATACTGTCAGCTTCTGTCCGCCAGAGCCGCCTCACCTAAAATAGCATAGTCTTCCATGGGAGCTGTGGGCTAGTGCAGAGGGGCCAGGTGTAGGTTAGTGCTTAGTGAGAATTTCCACACTAGGGTACGCTGACCTATAAACTACTTTCATTACACAGCATTCGCCATCCATGGAGAGTCGGGAAATAATTCAGAGACGCAGAACTGAGACAACAAAGCAAGTGCAGGGGAGAGTATATTGTTCTCTTTGGCTTGGGTGGAGAGGGGAAGTTGAGGCAGAAATCTACATACACAATGACCACATATTCTTTGCACCTGACAAACTCCTACTGCTAAAAATCACTGTCCCTTAGCCTTTGCAAATTTTGAGGGCCACTTTATTCCTGCCCTTCCAAATTCTGCAAACTTAATGGTGTTTTATGACATCATGGGCTTTTAAAAAAATATGAAATGAAAATAATTAGATGGAATGATATCAGTTACCTAACCATGCGTTGGACACATAGTAGGTGCTCAGCTGCACTGAAATAGCTTCTACCATGGCTATGGACTTTAGCAGTGATGTGGGAGTTGCAATGAGTTTGCTTTTCTCCTTGTTCTGAAATAGCCAAGCTATAATTCTTTACTTTGCTTCTGATACAACACATATAAACACTTTGTATGAAACTGTGTATCTTATTATTAAAGATAAGTGCAGTGACTGATGGTGATAACCAAGCCAGCTTTCATACCCAGTCCACTTTGATCTAGAATACCTTATAATCCCAACGCTTGGACACTCCCACCAGGGCTGCTACACACAGAACTGGATTATTAGCTAAGTATTACTACATAGCCAGGGAGAGTCAAGAAACTCTGACGATAAACTGTGCCAAAGAATACATTTTCTTTCCTTCCTCCTTCTTCCTTCCTCTTCTTGTCTCCCCCCAGCCAGGATGGTTCACAGATATGTCACAGTTAAATACTCTGAAAGATAAAACAGAAAGCGTCTGCGAGTAGTAATCAGATTTGCGTACTGCGGTGTGGTTAGTGTTTTGTTTCTCAATCTTGTCATTGTTTGATGATTATTGTCTCCACCGGGATTTAAGGGTGGGAAGCCACTCCCTGCAAATCCTCTCCAGGCCTGAATTTCCTCGCTGGGGATTTGTTTTTGGGAACTGCCTTGTCTTTCCCCAGAAGTCTCTTTCAAAAGGCAAAACAGACCTGTGAAGAGCGATGCTCAAGCCCTTACAGCTCAGGATTGAAAAGTTTTATTAGATGCTTTCTTTTTTGACCTGAGTTATCCAAGAACTTTGAGAGTGTTGAGAGCAAAGGTATGAGGAGGTGGAAGAAACAGCGAAGAACAAAGGTGTGGGGGGATAATTTCTAAATATAAGCATTATTTACCTCCTTATTTGCGCAGGACAGTCTTAGCTCTGAGTTCATGAACTCTGCAATGGAAACACCCTCCAGTAAAGCCAGCCTGAACCTCTCTGGTCCTCCGGCAGACCAACTGACTCCTACAAACAGGCTTCCATAAGGGTTATCAGATAAACAAACGAGCGGGTTCACAGCAAGTGACTGAAGCCAGACCCTTCCATCCTCCCGCACTGAATCTACCAGCCTGCAGCTCCTGTGCCTGCTTGGCCCGTGCCCACTCCAGTCAGTCCCAAGTTGTCCCTGTTCCTGTGAAAGGCCAATCCTCCCTCTGTGCTCTCAATCTGGCCTCCTTTGCTGTCTCAAGGACTCTGCTTCTGCGGTTGTCTCTTTCCTCTTCCACCTTCTTTTTGTCTATTCACTTACTCCCCATTTACATAGACATGCTGATCACTCTCAGCTCTCCTTCTTAGCCCCCTTTGCCCCTCCATCTTTCCTACCAGTTCTCTAGACAGAGACTGTCCATGGCTTTGCCCCTACTCACCTCACTTTCCAAACTGCCCCTCTCCCTGATCTCAGCCAGTCCCAAGACTTGAAGCAGCATCAGTATGCCGACGATGCTCAGATGTACACGTCCAGCCCCCACCTGTCTCCTCCACCCCATGCTTACCCCTCTTTGGACTCCATCTATGTCTGAGGATGACTAATGGGTGCCAAAAAGAGAACTATTGATTTCTGCATCTCCCCAGCCCAAAGTTAATCCTCCCCCCATCCTAACCATCCCAGTAAAACATTCTATTTTCCAACCAGAAAATCAAGGGAAAAAGCTAAGAGAACACTTTTGGTCTCCCCATGACAAATCCAATGGGAGATCCTATCACCTCTTCCTCCAAAGCACATCCCAAATCTGTCCAGTAATCTTTATCTCCACTGGTACCACCTTTGCCCAACCCTTTACCATGTTTTTCCTAAATTAACCTCCAACAGGCTCCCAGATTCCTTATTTGTCTACACAACCCACACTTCATGATGTCAGAATTATCTTTATAAAACATAAATAGCTGTCTTGTCTTTTCCTAACCCCCCCAAATGGTTTTCCATCGTATTGAGAATAAAATCGAAACTCTGTATTACGATAACCAGGGCTGCCATAAAAACAACAAAAAACCCTAAATGGGCATAAAAGAAAAATGTCAAAGCTCAGTGACGCAAGTGTAGATAGTAAGAGATAGTCCCAATGCTGACAGAGCAAAAATTCTCTGTGCCTTAACCCAGACATTGTACCTGGGTGACACAGTTTCCTTAATCACAGAGTGATTGTGTCACATTAGAGGCTGGGTTCCTAGTGTGAGCATACTGGGAGATGGGAGCACCAGGAAGAAGTGCTTTCTTTTTATGACCTAGCTGGGTTCATATCCTACCCTACTTCATATCCTGAGAGTAAGTAAATGGTAAACTCCATAGCATCACATAAAGTCTTGTAGGTACTCTGCTCCCCAAACAAGGGTGAGAACTATTGGCGTTGTCTAGCCGTTTCATTTTGTAATTCACACACCAAAGGACTAAAGAGATGGCTATGATACCTACTGGGAGATTGCCTAAAGTACAGCTATTACCAATCTCTTTCCCCTCTGCCTGACTTCAGAGGCCATGCTAGAGCAGGTGGAATCGGAGACTGGTGTTAAAAGGTGGGAGAGGTTGGGCAAGTACTCAGGTGCTGTTGACATGTGGAATGGACTTGGACAAAGTTTGGGGTCACTGGGGTTTCCCCTTGACATGAATCCAGAAGAGTTTTGTGTGGCGGTGCGAAATGGAGGGATAAGCAGAAGGGGCCAGTGACCGGAAGGGGATAAAGCATGGCAGTGTTTCTCAGCGTGTGGCAGGCAGGATCTGCACGAGGATTGGGATCTCCCATAGTGTCACATGCAGGTTCCTGGGCCCGTCACCTCCCGAAGCCCAATCTCTGGGAGGGGGGCCTAAGAAGCCATAATACCACGGGCCTTCGGTCAGTTCTTACGCACTCCAATATTTGAGAATTCCTGAGACTGATGATGAAACTAACTCTGGTTTATAAAATTGAGCCTGGCGTGGAAGTATGCAGCCAGCAAAAGGGACGTGAATGTCTGCGCGGCTCTGGGACAAAGCTCATCGAGTACAGTGGCGAGCAATGGAAGAGACATAAAGATCTGAGTTTTCCTCAAAATAAAAACATAATTTGGGGGAAATGACCGATTAACTCTCAAAGGTTTCAGATTGTACCCTTAAAATGTGATTCGGCAATATTTGACAGGCTCCTGTCATTGTCATTTTTTTTTTTTAAGATCTTATTTATTTATTTGACAGAGTGAGATCACAAGTAGGCAGAGTGGCAGGCAGAGAGAGAGGAAGAAGCAGGCTCCCTGCTGAGCAGAGAGCTGGATGCGGGCCTCGATCCCAGGACCCTGAGATCCTGACCTGAGCCGAAGGCAGAGGATTAACCCACGGAGCCACCCAGGCGCCCCAGGCTACTGTCACTGTCATTTTTAATAAATGAATCTCACCAAATGGAAAGTTTACAGTTTGACTTCAAAAACTCCCTCCATCTAGAGCTTCACAGAACTCAATAGGCGGAGGAACACATCTCTTTCTGTGACATTCAGCTGATTGGCACATGCAAGAGTCAGGAAGCATACATTTCCATAGAAGCCTAAAGATGAAAGGCCAGAACACTGTTTGTATTGGGGACACTTATGATGTGATCCCATTCTGCTTAGCCCCACCACCCGTCCATGGTTTCCATTAATATCTTCTCTGCTTCCTCTCTGAAATCCTTCATCATCAATGGCTTATTGTTAAAAAACTCTCTTCCGTAGCTTCAGGCCACTTTTCCCAGACGGCTCCATGTTCCCCTGCCCCCAACCAGCATTCCTTTTTTCCTGACCAGGAAAGAATTAACTTCCTCATGATGTGCAACCATTTCAAGGATGTGAAGACTTTCTCTGGGGTTTACAGCTCAGCTCTCACCGGGCTGGTAAGACACCCTCAATCATCTAATGAACACCCCCAAATGTCACAGAGACTGCCAGAGAGCTTCGCACTAGGCAGCGAACAATGTCCGTGGTAATAGCCATCCAACTGCTTAACTTTTCCAGGTAAGTCTTCTCTTCCAAGGGAGTGCTCATGCCGGAGGCTCTATTATCCCACGTATCATTTTTTTTTTAAAGATGTTCTTTAACTTTGATTCTGAAACAAAACCCTAGCTCTTACTGTGGATGTCTTCGCCTCCTCTCCGCCCTGCCCCCTCTCCTCCTCACACCGCCCTCCCAATATTGGTGGGCTGTACATTGGCGGGCTATTAAACAACTTTAACACAGTTGCACTTTGTTTGCTCCATATCTATGTTTTTGGTTTTCTGAGAGGAGGTATTGTGCTAGGCGGGACTATTTGATTGGAGAATTGTTGAGACTGTGGCAAGTAGAATAGTTAAACAGGATTTTTTATGGAGTTAAATTTCAAGGCAAAAAGAAGGCATCATTAATGCCCAGAAAAGAAAAAAATGAACCAGCTGGCATAGATAGGACACTCAGGTCATACTAAAATAAGAGTCAACACAGAGCTTCATCTCAGCTTCACTGAAGTGGAATTTCAGCTTAGAAATGGAATCCAACTGCTGAACATTTCAGTCTGCAAAGAGGTAGAATCAGAAAAATTAAAAATTAAAAATTAAAATTATGCTCATGAGCATAAACCAAAACTTTCATATGTACTTACTAAAATTCAATGTCCTCATTTCTTTGTAATTCTTCCTCATGTTTCCCATCGTTCAGCCACAGCAGGATGGCCTTTCTTCTCCACGGCTCTTCATATAACTTGCAGAGATTACAAGACATAAGCTTTATGTCAAAATGGCACCCAAATTCTGATGCTACCATCAAGCACATCTTAGTGGCAGAGAGAGGCGGGATGAATTCAAATTCTCAGTGGAGCCAGAACAAGACAATATAACCTAATGACACACAGGCCTGGCTGGGAGCTAGACACCAGGTTCTGAGCTTCACTTTTCCACTTTCCAGATGGTCTTTGGCGAACCTTTTAACTTACCGAGGTATCAGTGTTCTCATCTCTGAATAAGTTGAATTATTTCACATTTTCTTTAGAGCTCCAAATGCAGAAGTCACTACCACTCCTGAACTAATATTTCTTTTTACATTTCTGGCTCATCTTGCAAAGGAAAGTAAGCATGGTTTTCTTAACTGCAGGAGTGCCACAAGCATTCACTTGCCAGTGTTATTAGAATGAGTCAAAAAACTATTTTGTTCACCTCATTTTCATTTGCTGTTGAAAAAGTCTGTGCTTTTCATGCTCAAAATTCTTCACATTGAAAGAGTGGGGCTGCCTCCATCACAGCTTCATATTCTATGACATCTTTCCTCCACATTGAATCTCCAAGCACTTTATGGAGCTTCTAGTCACAC
Source organism: Spilogale gracilis (assembly GCA_004023965.1). Lineage (NCBI taxonomy): Eukaryota > Metazoa > Chordata > Mammalia > Carnivora > Mephitidae > Spilogale > Spilogale gracilis. Next base: position 15,948 of record PITA01008189.1, on the reverse strand, counting down.
AATTATGGAATTACAGAGTCCGGAGAAAGGAGGTTGAGGGACGTGTAAGGAAGACAAGACCTGAAATGGGGACTTTCCCCTCCACACACATTTTTCATGGATACACTGATATAAAGAAATTCTGCCCCCACTAGTGAATAATGTGGGCTAAAAGTCCCAACTTCCCAAGCTTTTTAGACGTGACGGGACCTATTCTCTTTGCTGTTGCGTGTGTTATGAGTTCAAACAGCTCAGACAAAATCTTATCAATCTGAAAGGCCACACTTTCAAGTGGATAGGCCAGAGCTTCCAAAGTTTGTAAACTTAAAAAAACCTGGGTAGCATTTGGGTCTCTGAATCTCAAACCAGAACACATCAAAGTAACACTGTGCATCAAGAAAAGAAAATTTCCATAATAAAAACCTTGCCTCAAACCAGAGGTTTATTGAATATCAAAACGGTGCTTTTCAGGTCAGTTAATAATTTCTAACGGGTTGGATATACCAAGCACAGATGTTAGCATGACATGACAAACTTTTGGAAATAAGAGATTCCTATGTCCTGATGGTCCAGATGCCAGAAACACCTCCTCCGCTTGGACACACATCTGGAAAGAGGTGAATACAGACCATGCCCCGGCTGATGCTCATTCATTCTCTGCATTATCAATAATTAGTATAAATTAATTATTTTAAATTATAATTACTGTATGATTATATGTATATGAATTATTGCCATTATCAATGTGCAAATTAATAATAAATTAATGGTGTGTATTGATGTTGCCACCTCTTTTTTTCAACACACTTGAGTTAATTTTGTCAAAAAAACAGTTATTGCCTTCTTTGATTATAAAAGCAATATAGACTCAAAGTAAGAAAAAAAAAAAAAAGGAAAGCAAAGCCAAGCAAGCAAAGCACATTGGAAGAAATAATATTATTTAGTCCACAAAGACTTCTCATCTCTCCAAATTCCTGAAATGTGTTAATCATATGTACTACTCATTTGGGTTCCCTGAAACATAGCCTCCTGACTTGAGACTCTTTTTTGGGGGGGGGTCCCCTCTTCTCTGGCTCTTGTATTTCCCCAAGCCCCATATCTCATTCTAGCCATAGAGCCTCTTCGATCTCCTTTACACAGCATGAGTTCAAGGTTGAAATCCATCTCTTCCCACCCACTCAGTTTCTTGAGAGACCACACTTCCTTCTGTCTTGACTCCAGAAGAGTGAGCCTTGAAAAGCTGACCTATGCTTGGAAAAGCTGGTCAATCTCCATGGAGTCTAGCGGGTGAGATATCAATAAGAGGTGAGAGAGGGAGAAGGTCAGCACTTTGTACAACTCCTTGGAGTTCACTCGTGCTGCATTCTGTGTGAGGAGTGTCCATGCTGCCCCTAAGGGAAGTGGATGGTACCTCGGGAGCCATGTGGTGAGCTGACTTGGTGGCCAGCATGCTCGGAGGAGGACCCTAAGCTGGCACAGAGTAGGCACTCAGTGCATGAGCTCCGTTATTGTTGGTGAGGAGGGGTGATGGCTCAGACTGTGCAGATTCATCGACTGCTCAGATGCCGCCAGGCCTCCCAACATGGCTGCCACCTGGCTTTGTCTACGCTGGTCACACAGAAGTCCACCCACACTTTAGGGTGGCCTGTGACTCATCTTGAAACCGACACCAATTATCCATTCTAGGACAATGCAAAATCGTCTACCTTGTAAAATAATCCCACCCAGTGCCCAAATAGGGTGAAAATCTGCCAATCAGAGCCAGCGGACTTTTCCACACCTCAGATGCCCTACACCATCAATCGAATGTGCATTCTGGAAGTATTCTAACAATGGGAAGGGAAAAAAGTAAAAGGCTTATGGAGACTACATATCATGCTTTCCAATTCACATAATTTCTGTCACCTTCTCCATGCCTATTTTGGTGCCAGTGTGAATCTTTTCAAACTTGAATTGATAAAATGGATGAAATAGCCAACCTCTTTTATTTTCTCACATTTAACTCATCCCACTTCTGGGTCTGAGAGTCAGAATTGTGTCAGAGTGATCAACATTTGGTACTGTCCCCTCCTCCTCCATCCATTCCCTTTCAGTCCTCCCTCAAGCCCAGGAACCTTGGTCCCTGGCTGCTTTGGTTTTTACATTTCCAAGAAATGTTCGTGTACAAGCCTTTCCCTACACTCGTTGACAAAATATATCTCTCTTAGGTCTCATTCATTTACCTTCCAGGTAATAAAACTTGATGCATTGGTCTTTATATGACTGCCAATAACTTAATGTATTACTCTTCCTATAATCACGCACCTGCATGCATTTGCACGTACACACATTTTAATAAAAGACTTTAATTCTTTACCCACAGGAATGAGCAGTGATGAAATCCTAAAGTGGCCACAGATGCAGATATTTGGGATTAAGTTCGCCTAAAACTATAGCTAAAGTAACCACAGAGCAAAGTAGATCTTCATGCAAAAAAACCCTCTCTTGTCCCCTAATGCAATATCTTAGATACAGTTAGTGGCCACCCATCACTGCTCCCCATCACAGGGGACTATCCTCCCATGGCAAAAACAGTGAAGATCCTACTCCTGAAGAGGAAGAGGTCCTTACAGTCTTAAAACTCTAGAATTTGACCTGGAGAGAATCTTAATGCCTGTCTTATTGATCAGCAGGTTGGCTGAGGCTTCAATAACAGCCCTGAATCTCAGTGGCTTGAAAAACAAAAATAAGTGTATTCCAAGCTAAGCTCCATGAGGATCAACTGGGGATTCTGCTCTGCATTGTCCACACTCTGAGACACAGCTGACAGAGCATCCACTTTCTGGAACATTTCTGGTTGCTATGGGAGAAGGAAAGATGGAGGCGAGGGGAAGGAATAAGAGTGTGTCACAAGCTATTTACATACAGTCAGAAGTTCTCCTAACAGTTCCTTCCACACTCCATTCACCAACACAAGTCCTCACCTACTTCTACACTTCTACTGTCTGCCTGGAAGGGCAGTCCGAATACTGATGAAAATCCCAATGGATTAACCTACGGTATCAAACACTATCATTTGACAGTAAAATGCCAAGAACAGAGCCTGGCATCTAACAAGAGTTATTTTTATCGTTCTTGCTGCCCATGGGAAAACCGATCCGGTGATGACATGAAATGATGAGTTGAAGTCACACAGCTAACTGTGTGAACAGAACGGAGACGAGAACACATATTTGTTGAATTCAAATTGGAGGTTTTTTTCCTCGTAATTCCTCTGAATGCCTAGAAAAGACATGATCAAACACAACAATTGGACCACCGCATTCAACTAGATGACCACTTTTCTAGAACGGCAGTTAGCAAATTTTTTTCGTTGGAGGGCAGGTTAGTAAATGTTATAGGCTCTCCAGGCCACCGGGTCCCTGTCATGCTACTCAACACCGCCACCTTGGCACCGGGCAGCCGCAGACAGCAGGTAAACCAGCAGGCGTGTCTGCATTGCACAGGAACTTGGTAAAAACAGACAGCAGGCTGGATCTGACCACCAAGAAGTACGCTGCCCAACCCTCTCTCAGGGCATCCTTCACTGGAGAAAAACCAGTCAAGGAAAGTCAGAACAAACCCAAAGAAACCTTGCACAGCTTACCTCGCTCCTCTACCTGGGGTTCTTCTGCGGTACAAAACCTACCTTAAAGGGCTGTTGTGGTGGGCAGGTTGCTACCTGTGAGCGTGTGAGCACTTAGGAGAGTCCGTCAGACCCACCCCCTCCCCATCTCCCGGCCCACAGCAAGTCAAGTCTCCTCCAGGGAGGTCCCTGCCCCTTACTCTGGGTTGGCCACTGTCCCTGGGGCTGGAGTTTCCACGACCAACAAAACAAAGTTCCTGCTCTCCTGAAACTGGTGCTCTGGTCTGGCACTCAGACAAAGAAGCAAGCAGGAATGTAAGATGTCCAGAGGTAATAAAGGCTGAAAAGGAAATAAAGCAGGTTAGAGGGGAGTGGGGGCAGGGACAAGAGTCGCAGCAGAGAACTCCACACAAAAGGAGGAAGCAAGGCATCTGAATGGAGATACGTGGGGCAAGGGCAAAATCCCCGGGGCAGGAGACTGTGTACATGTCACTGGAGGGGAGAGGGTGCCTGCAGGCAGTTGGAATCCGTGGGGGCTCGCGGGGTAGGGGGGTAAAGTTGAGTCCGGGGCAATGTGAGGAGGACAGGTCACAGACCCAGATGAGGATTTCAGGTGTCATTCTGCATGAGATGGGGAATATTATCATCATCATTGATTTTGCCCATTTTCATCACTCTGCCTTCCTCCAACTTCCCTTCTCCCTGTTGATCTTCCCGCCCACCCTCTCCCCATCTACCTCTGCTGCTTTGTCTGTGCTCCTCTAGGGGTATTTTTGCTCTTTTGTTATCTTCTTTCCGGTAATACTCAGCTCAGCTGGTGGCACATGAAACCAAGGAGATCACTGCCCCTGGAAATAATCCAAAGAGAAATGCAGCCCAGGCCAGGGCCTTCCAGGAGGATTTAACCCAATTCCTCAGATGCTGGGCATCAGACAGAAAAAGCTTAGGAAGAACAAGATGGGAATGAAAGCAAAAACCATCAAGAGTATTTTATTGTTATTTTTCAAAGAAGATCCCAAAGCATTTAAAGAAATATGCAAGTTGTACTGGGTTGTGGGAATGTGGTAGGGAAAGGATGGGTGCTTAATCAATCCCTTCCATCCTTTTTGCCATGTGAGTTTGTGAGTAGGTGTGTGTTTCTCCTAAGATTCAGGATATAACCTACTCTTGATTACCAGGGCTAGTGGATGTGACATAAATATTCCAAGTAGCTAAAAGTTGTTAAGTGCTTTCCACAGATACATTTGTAAGATAAACTGTTGTGTTCTGGTTAACAAATATTATATATCCTAAAATATATATTACATATTATATATATACATATTATATAAAATGATATACAATGGTATATTATATAGACATACATTATATGTAGTATATATACATATAATGATATATGTGGACATATTATAATGATATATATATCATCATATATATAATGGCAGATCTTTGGGTATATATTCCACATAAAGGGGAATGGGAGATGGCAAGGAGAGAGAGAAAGAGGGAAAAAGGAGAGAGAGGGAGAGAGAGAGAGAGTGGGAGAGACAACATAACATAACCATCAATAAATCAATAATCAAGACTGCTGTGTAAGGTGCAGATTAAATCCAAGCATGAGAACTCCTGGCGAAAAGTGCGGTGGGGGCTAACATCCTGCTGTGCTCTAGCAGTTTGGCTGCATCTGCCCGCAGGGAAGCACTTTTTAAAATGAATTTACAGGAAGATCACATGTGGGCTTGTGGCTCTTGTGTGCTTCTCAAACTCGAATGTGATATGAATCATCTGGGGAATCTCATTCAAACACAGATTCCGACCCCGCGGGTCAGGAGCTGAGCATGACACTTCGCATTTCTGAAGTTTCCAGATTCTACCCATAGTGCTCTCCCTGGGCCATGCTTGAGTCCTATAGTGTGTTTTTTAACACAACAATAAACTCAAAAGCTTAAGTTATATTCAGTATTTACTCAATTGCATTCAATGGTGACATTTGTAATAAAATATCTTGGTCAGAAGTGGACAGGTGTGCCATTTCTGGGTTGAGGGACTCTGAAGTTTCTAAAAGAAGTTTCCAAGGTAAATTGACTTGGAAAAATGTTAACAAATCTATGGGGGGAAATTCTAAATGTAGTCTGAGATTGGCCTAAGGTACGCAGGCGTCTGCAGCCCAACGGATGCTGACCAGTTGTCCAGCTTGGACACTCTGGTGTGAACCTGGTGTGAGGCCTGTCGTCGAAGTGGCAGAACATTTGGCGAAGTTGCGCAGGACTGTTTCTATCAGCTGTGGGCAGCAGAGTTGATGGTCCATTAGTAAAACTGGAGGGAAAGTGACAGGACCAAACAGGCGGGCTTGTTAGCGCTTGTTGGCCTTTGGCGCCATCTCGTGGTGAAAGCGAGACCAAATGGTTTTTAATCTAGACAAAGCCAAATACAGTGTAATTCTGACCTATGCACAATGCTGTTGTATTAGGTATTCTAACTAAGAACAATGAATCTTAAAAAAAAAATTAGTTTTCTAAAATATATGAGTTGGAGTTTATAAATTCCTTTTTTATATTTCTTTTCTAATTGTAAAGCTGAAATTCTTGTTACATTCAATATATTGACCTTCTGAGAATGTACTGGTATCTACTCTTATTTGCTGTGTGACCATGGCAAGATTCCTTAATATCGCAAAGTCCCGAGTTCTAAGTCTGTAAATGGGAATAATAAATCTACTTCATAACATTCTGGTGACAGTTAAACCCATGGAAGGTGCTGGGCCCCAGTGCCTGATAAGTGCTCAACAGTGAGAGAACAAAAAGTGAAAGTAATCATGATTATTGGTTCTAGTGGAAAAAATAACAACAATGATTTTAAAAAACCACGAAATTTTATTATTTTTAATTTACAAACTAGGAAAATGAGGTTTAGAGGTCAAATGATTTATCTAAGATAACAAACCCATATCAGATCTAGATTTCAAATGTGGGTCTTCTAACTCTAGATCACGGACTCTTTCAATGACAAATCGCTTTATCCTATGTATTAATCTGATAAAGGGTAAAAAATATCAGTCAACTTTCACTAATCATGAATGAATTCACTAACGCTGAATTAACAAATCACTCCAAAGTCTCCGGGGCATACCTAATACAAAGGCCCACTTCTTTTCTTTTCTCTTTTTTTTTTTTTTAAGATTTTATTTATTTGACAGAGAGAAACACAGCCAGAGGGGGAACACAAGCAGGGGAAGTGAGAGAGGGAGAAGCAGGCTTCCCGCCGAGCAGGTAGCCCGATGTGGGACTCGATCCCCGGTCTCCGGCATCATGACCTGAGCCGAAGGCAGTCGCTTAACCAACTGAGCCACCCAGGCGCCCCCACTTCTTTTCTTTTTTAAAGATTTTTAAAATTTATTTACTTGAGAAGGAGAGCATGAGTGGGGGAGAGGAGCAGAAAGAGAGGAAGAAGCAGACTCCCCACTAAGCAGGAGCACGATGCGGGGCTTGATCCCAGGACCTTAAGATTATGACCTGAGCAGAACCGACTGGGCCATCCACGCACCCCAACAAAGGCCTGTTTCTTGCTCATGTTACATGACCTTCACAGTTGCCTGAGCTGTTCCTATCAGCTGTGGGCAGAGGAAGTGAGCAGAGGTGAAGGTCCATTAGTAAAACTGGAGGGAAAGTGAGGTATTTTTATTTTGATTACTTCTGTATTTTCTATGAAGTTATGGGCTGAAGTCAGAGAAATGCGTTGTTCAGTGGTGAGAGTCAATGTGAGCTCTTGGCCATACGCTGAAGGGGCGTGGCCAGCACTGCCATGTGATTCCCTCCAGGAATGCTGAGCCTGCTTGGGTTCGGGCACGCAGTAAGCAGAAAGTTGGATTGAGGTCTTGCTAGGTGACTACAATGCTGGGAGAGAGGGGCCAGGGAGCTAAGAATTTTTAATATTTTTTTCAAAAATGTAAACAAAATCTGTAGGGAACTCAGAGTCCATGTAGTTCCTTCCGTCCCTTCTCTCCCTTATCCCCATTCTACAGGTGAAAAATGGAGGCGTAAGTAAACAACTGATAGCCTGAAGGTCATGAAAGGAGGCAGAGAGTATCCTGGAAAGTAATCCTTTGGGAGCAGTTAAGCGTGTTCACAGGGCCCCCCACTGCCAAGGCCGCACCTGTGCCTGACTTCCTTCCTGCCCCACTGCCTCTGCCTCAAGAGGGCCCCTCATGCCACCAGCACTTAACCAAAATGAAGGTTTTGTCCAGTCCTAGCTATGCTTGGCTTTAGTGTGGCAGCTCCTACCCCAGGAGATGGGAATGTGGTTGAGATGGAGTTCATTGGCCCCAGTTTTTCATTCCTCTCCATATGCATACTGTTTATCACATGACTTCGCAATTCTTTCTACTAGAAGCAAAGTGTACTTCCCTCCCCATCCTCTGACGGGGTGTGACCCTGTGACATGCTTTGCTCAGTGGGATATTAGAAGACATGGTGCAAACAGAGGTTTGAATTGTGCTTGGTCAGTTGGATTTCTGTCCTCTCTACAAGAACATGCTCAAGAATCCCACTGATCCAAGGGTGAGGAGAGACTCAGAACAGAACTGCAACCAACCTGCTGTCTTGAGCCCGGCCTCACCCAGCCTCGCCCAGCCTTGCCCAGCCTGGATCAGTCACGCCTGCAGCTGACCTATAGCTGTGTGAGCAGGAATAAATAATCCCACTGAGTTTGGGGGTTATTTGTTACACAGCATTTTTGTGGCAGTAGGTTACCACATACAAGTATCCCTCTGAAAATTGATGAATCACTCAATCCCCTCTGAAACTAATTTAAAAACAAGGAAATTGATTATGCTTGCTTTCTTGTCATTCACCTTTCTCCTAAACATAGAACTTGTAGATAAGAGAGGAACTCAGTTAACAAACCTGCTCTGAAAGTTCTGCCATGATGCGGGGCCATTTCCAACTCAACATGTACAAGCCTTGTGGGAGGGGAAAAATGCATGCATATTCCAACCCCTGGGAAAAAAGTTAGGAGAAGGGGGAAGTCACTTTTACACTTTTTTTTTTCACATTTTTCATTTTCATTTACCATCACATAGCAGCTGTAAGAGAGATGACAAAGAGGAATGGCCAAGAGGGAAGAGAGGGAAAAAACACAAGGAAGGAAGTTGGTTGGTCAGAGCAGGAGGGGGGACAGGAAGACGGGCAAGAAAGTCCAGACAGAAAGGGAAAGGGGCAGATTTCTCACTGGCAAATCCAAGGAATTGGGGATGGGGAGAGTAACTGGGAAGGCGGCTCTCTCCACGCCCAAATGCTAATGGATAAGTTTGTTTTAATAAACAAAAGGTGCAAGATAGCATAACGACTAAATTTCTGAACTGTGTTTCACAGTGTATGTAGCTGACTACACGTACTTGTCTATTTTGTGCTATAGTACACTTTAGACACTTACAGTGGGGCTCCACCCCGCCCCACCCCCGCCCTGCCTTTGGGACATCATGTCGGAATTAGGCAGGTGACAACATAGACCAAATGGGCCCCCAGTTTCTGCTTCCCTACTGTCCACACTGTTGATGCTGGGAAGTGATGATTGAGCTGTAAGGCAGTAAGAATAGAATAGAGAAAGAAGCAGCAGCCAGGCTGGGCACTGGGAGATGATCACACCTTTGGCTCCAGCTGCCATGCTGCACTCCTGGTTGTCAGCCCAGCCTGGCCCCCACTCAGACCCACAGTTGGCTGGACCCCCTTTGGCAGCCTGTAGGTGGGAGAGGAGAATGGGTTTGCCAGGCTGGCAAGTGGGTACCTGACATGACCACCATTTTCTCTACCATGTCTGAACTGTGTTCATGGGATCTGGTTTTGCCCAGTCATGCCTCTGGTCTTTTCCTCATTCACATATTTCTGTCCAGAAGTCTTCCAACTCTCAAGGTCACTGCAACCACAGACACCTTTAAGGAAGCATGGAAGTTCAGGTTCCCCTTGGATATAACCCATTGGAGACACCAGAACAATGCTCTCAAAAGTTATTTGGTCCAAAGACATCACTCTCATTCACTTAATTTCCAGTGTGCTCTTCTGAATGGAGGAGTAAAGGGGAGATACATAAGTTAAGGCTGGGAGTGGTACGCAGACCCAAGCACACCCATAGGGAGTCATCAAGCAAGTAAATCCCAGGTGAAAAAAAGAAAGGTTGAGAACCATATTTCGAATGCATCTTCTGCCTTAAGACATACTATATCCAAGATTTCCCACTTAGTATTATGTACCCCACTCTGGAGGTTTTGGGAGGAACAAGGGCCCAAACTACTCCTTAACGGCACAAGACTTTGAATCCTTCCTTTGGTCTAGATAAATTTCCTCAAACATTTTTTCAACTAGGCTCTACCTCTGAGCCCTCGAAGATGTAAGTAGCTTGTTCGAATATTCCTACTGCCCTCTGCCTTCAGTTCCTGCACTATTAGGGGTGTGGACTGTTAAATTTTGGTTTTTCCATTTTCTACAATTTTTAACTCTAGGAAAGATGCTTTGCCTTTCTTCTTACGTTTCCTCACCTATAAAATGTGGCAAATAATAGGATGTCATCCATGGGGTGGTTGCAATGACCAAAGAGTAAATTAAGTACTTAGAACAATACCTAAAACAGTATGTGTTCAGTAAATATTAGCTATGAGTAACTGATTTTACCATCAAAACAAATCTAATGATAATAATAATAATAATAATAATAATAATAATAGTAACAATGACCATTGTTTGAAGCCCTATTATATATCAGGCAGTGTTCTATGTATATTTGCCTATATTAGGTTGGTAGTTAAAGTTCTGGAGCCAAAACCGTATGATCAGGTAAGGAGCTTGGATAAGATCCGATAAGCAGAATCAATGTATTAAATTCCTCAGGAAGATAAATCAAAAAACCAGCTGGAAAGGAAAAAAATGACTTGTTGTTGGTGGAATTTAGGTATCAACTACAATGTAAGACGAGGGGTGTGGTGCTGAGAATGACATTCATGCCTGGACATTTCCAGTACCCTTCAAATAACACCTCGTAGAGCTGGCCATGGAAGAAGTCTTCCTCGGCCAAGTACAAGATGAGCTTCCTGGGGCTATATTTTCAGGTGTTTGGGGGCCAATGCAGGGCTCGTGATGGAATGAATCTCCCTTCTGTACCAAGGCACATATGTTGCTCTTAGTCTCTTGGCCTCGAAAGCATACCTGCTTCCCTAACATCAGCCCCTGAGACGAGAAGTGGCACCAATGAAAAACCAAATAACAAACAGGTGGAGAAAAGTAATCACTTGAGCTTTGCCTGGACTGGATTCAATTTCTGCCTGCAGCATTTCATTTTTAACTCACTAAACCTTGGTCAGTGTCTTGGGAGAATAAGACAGTACAATTCTGAAAAGCAATCAAAAAGCAACTGCCAAGTTACTGGGAGGTTTCTAAACCAGTGCTAATCTAATAAATGTACGCATGATGAACTGTGAAATTGAGAACATGATTGTCCACATTCTCTAAGCCAAAAGAATAAAACAGTCATTTTCCCCTTTATATCATATGAAAAAGGAATCCCAAATAATCTGTTATTTTGTACCATTGTGTAAAACATGGAAGTCTGTATGTCTAATGGCATTTGTTAGCAGCGAGGAAGCACTTAGAGAATTATGATCCTTAGCTTGCCAAACCACAGCTTCAAACAAAGGGTAAGGAAGAGTTCCGGACTTTGAAGTGAAAAGACCTGGATCAGGAGCCCAAACTCTACCATTCAGCACTTTGGGAAGTGAGGGTATTCATTCCTATTTTACATCATCCTGTGAGGTTTAAATGGGTTAATGTTTGTGCAAAGCACTGTGTTAAGTGTATGAATGAATGAACATAAGGCAGAAAATAGGGAGAGCAAACATTTTCACTTCAGTTTGGGAAATTACTGGACAGATTTTTTTTTCTTGCAACTTAACCGCAGTTAAAACAACAACAACAACAACAACAACAACCCACAAACGTAATGATTACATTATGAGTACAACTATTACAACATAGAAAAAGCAGTGGAATCATTGTGGAGGGATGATGCTACCAGATCTTAGGGTTACCATTTGGAACATCAATTCAAATCAACCAGGGTTTGCTCAGAACATCCGCCGAGTCTGTGGAACTCATAATACAATGAATACGATGTGATTACAATCTAATGGAAATCGGATGGGATAAAGTAAGTGAATTCTATACTAGATGGAAAATTACTAAAAGATGCCAAAAGATGTTCAAAAAGCAATAAATAATCACAAATAGTTCACTCTGGATAGGAGATCAAAGATAAGGCTTCATGGAGGAGAAGGCATTGGAGATGTACTCCAAAGGACAAATAGTGTATCATTCTGGGCCTAAAGTGGAAAACAGATACCAAGCTAAACATTTCTCACATAGAGGATTTAATATAGGAATTAGTTACAAAGACACTGAATGAGTCAAGAAAGCAAAAACAGGAAGACCAGTTGAACCAGAGGTGTGTAACTCAAGGAAGAGATTTCCATCTCTATGCTACAGAAACAAAGAAGAGGAGGTAAACTTACCATAGTGAACAGCTCATTTTTCTGCACTACCAGCGGTGCCCCCCGCCATCTGGGACTGCTGCAGAGGGGCCTTTACTTGGACCAGTCTTGGAACCATCGAGAACCTACAGCTGGCTCTGGGACATCCCTGACGGGAACCACCACCCCTGCATCTTTCAAGTAGCACTAATTTATATGAATACCTTCCTCACCAACCCAGGAATGTTATATTACTTTTTTTAAAAAAATTGAGGGGCACCTGGGTGGCTCAGTTGGTTAAGTGTCTGTCTTTGGCTCAGGGCATGATCCCGAGTCCTGGGATTGAGCCCCGAGACAGGATCCCTGCTCATCGGAGAGTCTGGTTGTTTCTGTCCCTCTGTCCCTCCCCCATGCTTTTGCTCTAGCTCTCTCTCCATCTCAAATAAATAAATAAAATCTTTAAAAATATTTTTTGGTAGGGGTGCCTGGGTGGCTCAGTTGGTTAAGCGACTGCCTTCGGCTCAGGTCATGATCCCGGAGACCCAGGATCGAGTCCCGCATCAGGCTCCCTGCTCGTCGGGAAGCCTGCTTCTCCCTCTCTCACTCCCCCTGCTTGTGTCCCCTCTCTGGCTGTGTTTCTCTCTGTCAAATAAATAAAATCTTTTAAAAAATATTTTTTGGTAGGGCTTTTAGGGTCTTTGGAGTCCTTTTGAACATGAAATATCTTACTCCACAGGTAAGGATTCTTCTGTTGAAATATTGATTTTAACTGTATACCAAAACTGGTAAAATAACCAGGATGCACTTGGGATCTCACTAAGCTGTATTTGATGTAGATTTGGAGAAAATATCACTCAGCAATGCATCATGGTCTTCATAAACTAGTTCTCCAGGCTCTAAGAATTTGTTAGCTTATAGTCCGTGTCAAAATAGTGCCTTTTCCAGTACCCAGTCTGGTAAGCAGTCTTCAGGTATCTTTGGAAAGCCAGGAGGAAGAGCTATAGTGTGTCCTTGACATGTTACTACAGAGCTCTTCCTGAAGGCACCCAACTCCTTCACATGCTGCCTCTGGCTCCCTAGTGTCGCTTTCTGCCATGGTGGTCTAGCTCAAGTCAGACATTTGGTCACAGAATCTAGAAGTTGCTCACTTACTATCGTATTGGATGAACTTTATTGATAACTTTCCAATTAGACATCAGAGCCTGAGAGAGAAGTTTTCAATTTAGTCTATCAAAATATTTCAGGTGTTTCAATGAGTCAGGGATGTTTCTTTAGCACCAGGTGTCTGATGGGCTTTTCCATGTAGTCAGTGGCCTGAAACACCTGAACCCAGCAGAGTTTCTCCCTCACCACTCTGCCAACAGGAGGGTCACCCATTATAAAGGATTGTTGGATTCCACCCTTCTTCATCAACAGTAAAAAGACCTCAAAGACTCTGGCCTTTTTTCTCCATACACTCTGACTCTTCGCGATCTGATGGGCCAAATTGGAAAGAAGGGAGATCTTTATCCTCTTTATATAGGAGGGGTATTCCTTCATACTAAATAGGTAAACTGCGAATCAGCAAAGCACACTATCACATCAGTGTTTACCAATCTGAAGTCTCAATTCTGTCACTAAATCGATCAATTAGCCCCAAAACGTGAAATCAAAGACAAAAAGAAGATAAGGATATTTGCTGTGACCAGTTACGTTGAGCTCTGTGGATGTCACAGCTGATGCTTCCCCATAAGTGGGACACTTGGGCACTTGGCTTTGCTGAAGCGCAGGCAGGGGTCAGGCACCCAACACAGCTCTCTTATGTCGATTCTTTGCCCACATCAAAGTGACACCCCTTCCACTGTTTCCAGGCCCGATTCCCTAATGGGAGCTGGGGTCAGAGAGGGCAGTGGGTGTCTCCGTGTTCAGAGGGCAGTTTCAGGCCATGTGTTCACATTACCCAAATTGTGGCAAATCCACAGTCTCTCACCCTGAAGATTTACCTTTGCTTATATACACATCAAGTAGGACTTTGATAAATTATCCGCATACTCTTGGAACTTCTGCCAAAGATTCTTGTGAGTCAGATCAATGCTATTACCAAGTCAGCTCTGCTGCCCATTACAGTGAACACACACCTTTGTCTCTGCCCAGTAAGTGCTTCTGTGGAGAGCCCAGGTGGTTTTCTAACCCCACTGCAATCAGGGAACACATCTGAACTATGCAGCCTCCCACTTGCATACACAGTCCACATTCAAGAGCCATAAAAGCACCACTCAATGATATTGGGTCTCCTTCCCAATGGTATTTCCAAAGGTGTTGGTGAAGAGTATGCTAACTGGACCCTCTCCAGAAACACAGAGGATGGATGCTGATTGAACACGCTGAATATCCTCCAGCATTCCCATTTTGACTTCTTGCTGTACGTCATCATAAGAAATTGATCTCATCTTGATGTCATTTAGTGGCTTCAGACTATTAACCAAGCTAACAACAGGGATCACTTCCAGATGACTGAACTAAATTCACTGGTAAGTGCACTTTTATTGATAAGCCCAGTCCGGGCTAAAATGGTCCCTTTCTCTCCTTGGTCAGGCAACCCAAAAATACATTCTATGTTACTTCTCAGATTTTTGCTGACAAACATAGGAAAGTGTCACATTTTGGGGGTATGGAGTCTATAAGTGTTTATCCAGATTTGTCTGAAGGTGTCGCTGCCGGGGGACCAGCCTCAGCAGAGATGTGGGTCCCAAACCACGGGATGTCCGGCGAGCGAAATAATGACATGGACATGGAAATCTGATGCAAACTGACAGACCCGAGGTCAGTCAGGAGAGACCTATGAAGCAGGCTCAGGCTCACGCTCTGGCTTTCTAGCTTTGGCTTTCTAGCTCTAGCTCTCTAGCTCTGGCTCTGGCCCTCTTGCTCTGCTTCTCTCTCTGCTTCTGTCTCTCTTGCTCTCTGCTTCTGTTTCTGCTGCTCTCTTTCTCTCTTTGCTTCTCTGTTTCTGTCTCTCTGTTTCTCTCTACTTCTTGCTTCGCAGGCTCTCTGCCTTTGCCTCTGCCTTTTTCTTTGCCTCTGGCTCTGCCTTTGTCTCCCTTGACTGTCAAGGGCCCCAGTCTTCATTATTCAAAAGTGAGGAAGTTGGGGGATACAGTTAGGTTAAAGTTAAACAAAGTGATCCATAGCAGGCAGAGTCAAGCCTTTCTAAGAGACCAGCCTTTACTATTAAAAGGGAAGTTTGTGAATAGACTTAGTTTGATAGTTGGGCAGGAAGAACAAAAGGCAAGTAAAGATGGTGTTGATGACCGCAACATTAGCATAACTCCAGATTCTTCGTGGGGAGGAGGGACTTTCATTCACATTCACAGGTACCTCCACCTAAGTTGGCTTGGGCATGGCGGGAGGGGCAGATCACACACCGTCCCTCCCCACATGAAGGCATTGCTACTCTTGGGGTGGAGGAGAATTCCCCACCTCTTATTGGTTTTAATACCTCAGTAACCAGTATCTTACACTATTTGAGTATTTTGAGGCATTCTGTATTCAAAATACAGAATCCTGAAGAGAGTTTTTGATGGCTAAAGTCCGGGTCATCGCCTATGTCTCAGTATCCACAGAGAGGGGAGAAGCACCGTGTGTCCATGTTTCTGTGTGAAGGGAGTTCTGCCTCTCACCAGACCCATGGGCATGTTATTTCTCCAAAACAGAAACAGTGATCAGTAATTTTTAAAAATATAAATGTCAAGATATTTGCAAATGACATTACAGACAAAGGGCTGGTATCCAAGATCTATAAAGAACTACTCAAACTCAACACCCAAAAAGAAGATGAACACATCAAAAAATGGGCAAGAGACATGAAGAGGCACTTCTC